>NC_061163.1:21113107-21145904 GCF_022113875.1 Hydra vulgaris | reverse complement strand
AAAATTAATTTTTTTTTTTTTAATTGATAGACTGCCTGGCCAAACCAAACCCTCAGTCGATGTAGCAGCACTCTCTTGCGAGTCAGGCTATTTGTCAGTCGTTGTAGCAGCACTCCCTTGCGAGTCAGGCTATTTGTCAGTCGATGTAGCAGCATTCCCTTGCGAGTCAGGCTATTTGTCAGTCGATGTAGCAGCACTCCGTTGCGAGTCAGGCTGTAAGATAGTCGATGTAGCAACATTTACGCATAATTTAAAAATGTTTTTTATTAAATCATAAACAAAAACACCACTAATTAAAAAAAACTTTCTAGTCGTTATAATTGCGGTTTTTTAAAAACTTTTTAAAAAACAATTAAATTTAATTTACTTCCGCATAAATTAATTGCTTTGACATTTCGATGACAATCAAAAACAGCTTAAGAGACGAGGTAATTAAAATTGTAGTCGTAAGAGACTTTTTTTACATTAAAACGCTCTTTCGACTACACTATATATATATATATATATATATATATATATATATATATATATATATATACATATATATATATATATATATATATATATATATATATATATATATATATACATATATATATATATATATATATATATACATATATATATATATATATATATATATATATATATATATATATATATATATATATATATATAGTAAACATAGTTGGACCTATGTTGTTGTATATATATAGTAAACATAGTTGGACCTATGTTAATGTTGCTTCTCTTTCTCTTTTCTACAAATACTATAATGGGCACTGCTCTAAAGAGCTAGCGTCCCTTGTGCCATCTACTAAAACTCATTCTCGCGTTATTCGCCATTCAATTAAGTCTCATCCTTTTTCTGTGACTGTTCCTAAGTGCTTCAAAAACTCTTATTCTTCTAGTTTTTTTCCTCGAACATCAGTTCTTTGGAATTCGCTTCCTTCATCTTGCTTTCCTGATTCATATAATTTGCAATCTTTTAAGTCATTAGTCAATCGTCATCTTGCTCTACAGATTTAGTCTTTTCTCTTCCAGTAACTTCCAACTCTTATAGTGGTTGCTTGCAGCCTTGTTGGAATTGAAGACGTTAAAAAAAAAAAAAAAAAAAAAAAAAAAAAAAAAAAAAAAAATTTTAGCCATGTCAAAAAAATCCGAGGTATGGAAGTTTTTTAAAAAAAATGAAAAAAAATTTGGTAAAGCCACATGTAGTACGTGCAACACGAACATTGGATGGAAAAGCTCAACCACTGCTATGATTAACCATTTAAAGCTACGACACAACATATTGATATCTAAATCGGTATCAAGTGAAATTGACGGAGAAAATAATATTCCAAAGAAAAAACAAAAAACCTGAAACAAGTACTATTTGGCAATTTGTAAAAAAAGAATCTTTGAATGAAATATTTTCAAAAGTCGCAGCTGTTGATGGAATGGCGATCACGGCAATTAGTAAATCTCAAGCTATAGCTGGTTACGTGCAACAAAAAGGTTATAAAATGCCAAAAAGTCCGACAACTATTTCAAAATGCATCAACAACTTTTATAAATACAAATTTATTTAACTTTTATAAAGACAAATATTAAAAACAGCAAATCGTAAATTTGCTATTACAGTGGATGAATGGACAGATTGCACTATTTTACGTTATGTAAACGTAACAGCTCATGTACTTGGAATAAACTCAAATACAATTGAAAGCCATGTTTTGGCTTTGACGGAAATAATTAAGCAGGGAAATGCTGAAACAATTAAACATTTAGTTGAAGCTAAGTTGGCAGACAATGGGATTCTCTTAAAAAATGATGTTATTGCATCAACTAACGACGCAGCAGCCGTAATGAAAAAATATGGCAATATATTAGGTGTATTAAATCAACTTTGCCATAAACACGCGCTCCATTTAGCTGTCATGGATTGTTTTTATATAAAAAATGTTATTCCCAATGAAGTGTTTGACGATACCGAAGAGTTTGCTGATGAAGAAATGGAAAAAGAAGATTCCATAGAAGATCAGTGCTCTAAATACAATTTGGAGTTTATTAACGAAAATGAAAATGTAATGATATTGGATATTTATTTTGACCAAATTATTAACAGGTGTTATAAGAATGTTTAAAAAATCGGCTACAAAGCATTCTGTTTTGCAACAAAATATAGCTTCAAAAAATGGGAAAAAAACTTAAGTTAATACTAGACATGAAAACTCGATGGAGTTTTTTGATTGTCATGATTCGACGTTTTTTAATTCTATCATAATGTATTAACAAACCCTTAATCAAATTAAATTTTGATCCAATTGCTGAAAATGATATTTGTGCGCTACAAAACCTTGATGACGTTCTCGCACCAGTTCAAACTGATGTTACTGAATTGAGTAAAAATGATGCAAATCTTATAACAGCTGAAGGAGTATACAAATTTTTGTTTGAAAAGTTGCAACCAATGCAAACAGATAAAGCAAAAAAACTTATATATGCTATCCAAAAAAGGATGGATGAAAAAAGAGATCCAGTTTTAATGACACTAATCATTTACCTACAGAGTGGAAATATACCAAGTTCCAACGATTATTTTAATTATTCGTCAAAAAATGCATCAATTTCATTCCCTGTTAAAATTATGGAACAAATATATCCACAAATTTTCATAGAAGAGCATATTAATAGTGATTCTACCTCATCTTCATCTGATGCAGATGATTTTATAGAATTAACATCACAAGTTGGACTGCAAAAAGGACTCCAAAAAGAACTGCAAAAAAAACTCCAAAAAGAACTGAAAAAAGAACTTTAAAATACAATAAGTTCTATTACAGCTCCAAAAAACTGTCATGTTTGCAATACCAGGCAAATTGATAAATATAATGAACTAAAGAAAGCATTTCATCAGTTTGATTCTTTCAAAAAACAATTGGATACGCTGGACGTTTTGTATAATCCTCTTATAACAACACGGCCTACTTCAACAGCTTCTGAAAGAGTATTCTCAACAGCAGGCGCAATCAAAACAAAAAGACGAACCAGTTTAAATCATGAAACATTTAATTCAATTTTATTTTTAAAATATATGTTTTTAGATTATTTATGTATTTAAAATATTTATGTTTTTAGAAAAAAAATAATGTTTTAAATAATAAAATAGTTCAAAACTAAACGCTTTTCTTTACTAAAGTATAACTATTTTTCTTTTTGTTAATATGTCTTTATACTTTTGATAAATTATTTGAGTATTCGATTACTCGAATATTTTAAAATTTTTCTATTTGATATTCGAATAGTTGAAAAGCTCGAATATTTGATTGGTCTAATGAAAATATACAAAGTTATAGGGCCAATTAAAAAATAAATTATGTTTGAATTTTTCCGCTAACCAATCATTGACGTTGTCTAGTAAAGTTGTTTTTACTTGCGGCGCAAAAACAAACCCATTCAAAAAAAGAAAAGATTCATTGGATCGAAATTAATTTCTAAAGAAAAGCAAACATTTCTTTAAAAAACCGTTTGTGTTTTAAACAAGAAATTTTATAAAAGCGTTTTAAATTAAAAATGCGTTTCTTTATAAATTAATTTAGAAAATAAAGCTTTAAAAGTAGTTTTTCTTTTTAAAAGTAGTTTTTCTTTTTAAAAGTAGTTTTTCTTTTTAAAAGTAGTTTTTCTTTTTAAAAGTAGTTTTTCTTTTTAAAAGTAGTTTTTTTTTTTGCGTTTGCGTTACTTTTTCGTTCTAAAGTGTTTTAGCGCTCCTTATTTGAGAGTTTCAATAATTTTTTTATTATGATATAAAGTTATCTAACTATTGCTATAAAATTATGTGTAATATTTATTGGTTTCTTTCAAAGAGAATAATGTAGAAAAGAAAACTTTCAGGTTTGGAATTTAAATAAAAACGCCTTCGAAAAGAGGGAACAATTGAAATTAAATCAAACATCTTTAGAAAAATTTTTATTAAAAACTCATCATGATAAAATGACCAAAGAAAGTCCATTAATTCATAATATAGCTGATTCTGGAAATGAAAGCAAATCAACTGAATCTACTAATTCAGTTGAAACTATTCAAACAATTGAAAGATTGAATGAAACTGCGGCTATTTTAGAATACTTTGACGATAATAGCGATTGGCAGGAAAATTTAAACATTGATTTCATACAAGATGCTGTTATAAAAGGTCCTAACAGTTTCAAAGAAGGTTCTAATAACTTTCCAAGAAATGTTGATAATTTGAGTTTTTCAAATCATTATTTTTACCGCGTCATGGATAATGGTGAAAAAAATCATAGAACGTCGTTAGTTTATTCACAAAAAGCAAACAAAGTTTTTTGTTTAAATCCTATTATGTTGGCTCAAAATGGTGGCAATGATTGGCGCCATATTTCACGAATCTGTAACTGCTACAGCAAGAGGGTGGATCTGAAAAACAGATTACAAAAATTTTAATTGATAAAATTTTGGATAAAAACTTAATTAAAGAAGTAAACATTAGGATAACGTAATGAGAAGAATAATTTCTCTAACTATTATGATGGCAAAGCAAAATATGCCTCTCAGAAGCTCCTTTTAAAAAGTCTATCATGATAATAATGGAAACTTTTTAAAAATTTTAGAATTTTTGGCTGAATTTGATCCAGTTATGGAAAAACATTTGTTTAGAGCAAAAAAAAAAAACCAAATTCTGTGCACTATTTGGCAAAAGATATTCAGAATGAAATCATTGACTTGATTGGCAAATGCGTTAAATTTAAAATTTGCTCAAATGTCCAAAAGTCCATGTATTTTTCAATTATTGTTGATTGTACACCAGATATCAGTCACCAGGAGCAAATGTCAATGCTGGTACGATATGTTGATGTAGAGGATAAGAACGAAATTCACATTAATTAAAGTTTTATTGGATTTCATTTAACTGAAGGTTCGACAGAACTAAATTTATCAAATGAGATTATTGACTCTCTGGTAAAAAATAACTTGCCGGTGGAAAATATGAGAGGTCAGAGCTATGACAATGGTGCAAATATGAAATGCAAAAGAAATGGTGTACAGGCTTTTATTATAAAAAAAACAACAACAACCGAACGATTTATATTCCATGCTGCAGTCACACATAAAATCTGGCAGTTGTTGATTCTGTGAGATGTTCACCTAAAATTGCTATGTTTTTCAATATAATTGATCAAGTTTACAATTTTTTTTCTGCTTTAACAAAAAGATGGTTAATTTTGCAATCAAAGTGTCCATCTTTAACAGTTAAACCGTTAAGTGATACAAGATAGGAAAGCCACATCAATGCTGTAAAAACACTTCGATTTGAAATGCCA
Organism: Hydra vulgaris; assembly: GCF_022113875.1. Taxonomy (NCBI): domain Eukaryota; kingdom Metazoa; phylum Cnidaria; class Hydrozoa; order Anthoathecata; family Hydridae; genus Hydra; species Hydra vulgaris. The sequence continues at coordinate 21,140,580 of NC_061163.1, read as the reverse complement.
AATATTTATGAAGCACTGCAAGATGCAGCTAAGACCGCTAATGAAACAATTGCAAAAATCACAGCAGAGTTTATTGCTTTAAAAATAACAAGTTTTAATTTTTTGTGTTCGATCATAATTTAGCATAAAGTTTTATTCGAAACTAATTTGACTAGCATACAACTTCAAGCAGCTTTAACAAATATTTCAGAGGTTTAAAAGCAATGGAAAGAACGATTAATTTTTTTTTAAGGAAAATTATAAAAAGGAAAAATTTGACTCTGTTGTGTGTATTGCACAAGAACTTGCTTCTTTTTTAAAGGTAAAAGAAAGTTTTGCATCAGAATCTGCTTCAAGAGTAAGAAAAAGAAAGAGATTCTTTGATGAACCTGAACAAAACTTTGAAAAACAGTTATGTCTAAAAGAAAAGTAACAGTAGCAAGCGCCGAGAGATCTTTTTTGAAATTAAAAATTATTAAAAATTATTTAAGATCGACAATGGGCCAGGACAGTTTGAACAACCTTGCAATGATTTCCATTGAAAATAAAATTGCCGCTGACTTAAATATTGAAGATATCCGGTTGAAATTTTCGGAAAAGAAAGCTCAAAAAGTAATATTTTCGAAATAAATTATTTTACCAAAAGAGTTGTATTAAATTAAGTCGAAAATATAAAGTTTGATTTATAAAGGGGCCAAAATATCTTTTTCACCCACCTTCGGAATGTCTAGCGCCGGGCCTGTTAATGTATATATATATATATATATATATATATATATATATATATATATATATATATATATATTATATATACATTAGCAAAAATTGCTAATGTTTCTATGTTTGTATACATGCATATTATTTTTAAGAATAATAACTTTTAAAAAAAAATTGAAAATATTAGCTTGAGCGCCTAATAACTCTAGCCCTTCCTGTGGCTGGGGGACCTTTTTACTACGCTACTAGGTTTAGCCAGACATTTTAAATAGCATTAGTTATCATTTTTTGTTCACTGGCAAGTTTTTTAGAAACTGTTTATCAATTTATTATTTTTTTCCTGTATGATCAGAATCTTTAATTACAGTTGCTTGTCCCTAAAATCTCCTAAGAATCTTTGTTATTTCTTTGAGGGGGATAACTTTAACCACAATTTAGTAAAAAACGTATACTTTTTAATGTCTAAAATTTGTTTGACATAGGTATTGCGCATTTAAATTTAAATAAAGCGGTTTTTCTTGAAAGAGCGTAAGTAACAGAGTACAAGTTTTTTGAAAAATTAAAAAATCTTAATATTTAAAAATTTTCTGGTCAAAAAACTAACTAAAGTTAATTAAAAAAAAAAAGTTACAATTTTATAATGTTGTTAAAGTTTCATAAAGTTTCGTATAGTATTTTTTTTTAAGTAATTGAAAACAAAAATATCTAAAATATCGCACTTTTAATAAAAATTTAATTTAATGAAGGTAAAATATTAAAAAAAAACATTAAAAGGAAAAACTTTAAAAACAAAATCAACTTTCGTAGACTCATAGTACTTTTACACATGAATGCACATATTAAACATATTTTGCAAATATTTCAAAATATTTATTAGAAAGAGACATAAAAAGTAACAAAACCAAATACTGACTTATACCCCAGTGGGCATGCGTCGTTCGGAGGACGTCGGCTAGACGTCTCACAGATGTCTAGACGCCTGTAAGACATGCGACGGACGTTCCCTGGACGACGGACGCTCCCTGGACAACGCATGCCCACTAGGACCAGGGATACACAAAAGTTATGAAATATGAATTTTTATTAAACTGATCATGGCAACTTTTTATAAAATATCCTTATTTGATAGGGGCATACACCAAATGTCAGTAGTGTTATTACTGAAAACATCATAAAATCCTGCGACTGCCAAAACGAAAAACGAAAAAAACTTAATTTTTATAAATTAGAATTAAATTTAAAATTAAAGCATATTATTGCTTGCCTTGAATATGAAAAAAAATATAATTAAAGAATTGATTAAAAAGTTGTATAATTAAAAAAAAACTGATTTTCATTTTTTATATACATTAGCTCCACACCAGCTAAAGGGTTTAAAAAAGTATAAACCCACATAAATTATAAAATATAATGTGATAAACATATATAATATAAAAACATAATATAATAATGCTGAACAAAAAATAAGAAACTGGATTTAATAACCAATCGCTGAGAGGTTCAATAGTTTAAAAAGAAGGAACTGCAGAGTTTTGGGTCAAAAAAACAGCAATATTAACAAATGATGAAGAAGAGTTATACATTATTGGCAGTAAAAAAAAAAAAAAAAAAAACAAGCTTAAGCAGTAAGTTTGAGTTAATGAGATCTTAAAGCAGAAGATTTTACTTTGAGACAAAGAAAAAAAAGAAAAACAAGATAAATAAAAATACAAACAAGGCATAAAAATTAACGAAAAAAAATAAACAAAAAAAAAAAACAGCTGTGGCTATGCGATAGTGATATGAGGGATATAGGTTTCATTATACAGAATGAGGTGCTGCTTTTGTAGTTACTAATTTTTCAATAGATTGACACAAAAACATTCAAGTTTATTTACCAAAAAACATAAGTTAATAAATCTGATAACAGTGATAACTCGAAAAGTAAAGTATTAAAGAGACCGAAAAAAATGATTGCGTTAAATGATAAAAAGTCTATGTTATCCTATTTTTCAAAATATGAAAAACCACAAACTTAATAAAGAAGAAGGTGAAAAATATTACATAAAACAACATACATATTTTGACAAATATGCTTTAGTTGTGATGATGGTGAATTTTATGTTTGTCTAAAAATTGTTTGCTTTAATTTGTGTAAAATAACTTATGCAAAACAATCAATAATTTATCTAAATTTCTTTAAAAAGATTGCTAAGTATTGTTGAACACACCAAACAAAAAAAAAAGTAAATCATGTCGGGAATGAATGATATAAAATAGCAAATAATTAATAACTATAAAATAGTTTAATAACAAATAATTGAAAAAATATTTTGATGACGAAAATATTCTGTCTTTCGGTTTTCTATTTAAAAAAATAATAACATAAAACAAAGTTTATTCTTTAAATGAAAATTTTGAAATTTTTCTATTTTCAACTTTCAAATTTTTATGAAAAAAAAACTTGAAAGTTTTTTCTTTTTATCGAAAATGCACTGAAATTTCAAAACATATTACTTACTAACCTAAAATAGAAAGCAAAAATGAAGACTCTTCTTTAAACTTTTTAGAAGGATTCAGGTTAACAAGAAACTTTAATAAAATATTTTGGTTTTTATTGCCTAATCCACAAATCATTGGTAAACAACTCATTAGCTTTCTATTGGCCATAATCTCATTACTGCTTAAACAATTGTATGCGTACACAGATGCACAAAACTCCATTATTGTCAAATGAGCGAATTGGTAAAAATAACCTAGATGTGTTTCAATCCTTTCAATAAAACCAAAAAAACTTTCATCAACTTCATTGAAGTTATTGATAAACTGTAGGAATTCCTCATTCGAAAAAATAAATTTATTTTCAATAAACAGTTCAAAAGCTATCCTACAAATGTTTAAAACATATTTCTTATTATTTTCATTTGCCATCATTTCATAAACCATTCCATTGTTTTTGATAATATGTTTTTGCAAAAAATATAAAAAAATATTTGCATACAATTCTGTCATCGTTAAAAAAGAATTTGTATAAATTTTGCTTGAATCACTGATGATTTTACACATGGAAGATAAATAAAATGGAACAGATGCCATAACTTTTGCAATTGGAGACTCCTTCAAAGTTGCTTTAACAACTTCTTTTTTTTCTTCTATAACATGATTTTCTATATAATTTTCAACTCCATCTTTGTTAAACCCCATTATTTGAATAGTTAACTTATCCTCATGCTCTCTATATATATTTTGGAATTTATCAATTGCATAAACTCTACCAGCAACTACATGTTTATAACTTTGAATTTCTGTTAAAACATTAACAATCGGATAGGTACAACTTGAATTCGGATCTAACAATTCATTTATATATTTAAATTCATCTAATCCATCAATTATAAACAACGCAGTATTCTTACTAATATTAAAATCATTTATAACATCTTTGTAGAAAACATTAAGTAATTCATTAATATTCGAAATATTTTGATATTGATTAAGCCTCTTGCATTCCAAGTAAAAAACAAGTTCAACGTTATTCCAAATCAAATTATTTGACCAATCGAGTAAACATTTTCTGAGCAACCATGTTTTCCCAATACCAGCTATTCCAGATATTAATATTAGAGATTTTTCTTTCATAAATATGTCACTGTATGGAATTGGTGTATAACTCATTTGCTTTTTAAGAAATTTCTTTCGTTCATTACTACAAACAACATCCATTTGAGTATTATATGCATCTACAATACATAGATCAACAAATTTTTGTATTAAATCAACATTAGCAGGTGTTTTTAATAGTGGTTGAACTTCGTTTATTTTTCCATGATTTTTCAGATAATAATTTTTTAGTGCTGTGCATATCTCTGACATATCTAAACATAAATCATCATTATCTGCTAGTAATTTTTGGTTTATTAAAATCTATAATAGTTAAAACGTAGTATTATTGTGTAAATTTCGAAATAACTTCTTGTTTAAGCTAAATATTATAATTATTATTTCAAACTACGGTAATTACCTTTCTTTACATGAACTCTGCTAGCAACATCAGATGGATTTGAAGAATCTAAATGATAGTTATGTAAAAACTATACTTCTGACAATGATTCTATTTAAGGTTAATTTTAGTTATCTTCCGATCTTACAAATTTATAATCTATAAAGTTAATTTTGTATGTAAACACTTAAATTAAACTTAAAATAGTTTAATTCACCACTATCAAAGATCAAAACATGAACAACTTTCTTTAATTTGTATAAATATCTTTTTTTAATCATACACCTTTAAAACAGAAAGACAAACAAAACTTTATTTTTTTATCTTGATAAAGATTAAAAATTACATATTTAAAACAGAAACCGTAAAAAACAAGCCTCTTGTTCACAGAATCACGTTGAGTGCTTTACTCTCTAGTAAATTTTACACAATTTAATAGAATTTTACAGAACTAACACAACAAAAAGATAAAAATTTTTTGACACTCAGTTTATTCTTTTTAGAATTGCATCCCAGAAAATGTTCTGTAACATCAAATTCTTCCATTTTTATCCTGGAAGCAATTAATTAAATTTTTTGATCGTTCAATTAAAATTCAACTAAAATATTCATTAACTTATAGTTATTTAAATTATGCTAATGTTGCATGGGGAAGCACTGAAAAAAAAATAAAACGCCTTTATCGCCGTCAGACACATGCGATCCGTTTAATGAATTTTTAACAAGAAATAAAACAACATTTTTTCCTTGTTTTTTTTTTTGCCGAAAAAAAAAGAAGGTATTTTAAGGTATTTTTAACAAAAAACAATAACTATTTTTGAAATTTTTATAAAGTTTTACTTCTTTTGAGACCCAACATTTTGGATCTAATTGATACACTCATTCCGAACCACTTTTTATTGAAATAAAAATTTTAAATATTTATGAACTTAATGTTTTAAATGTTTTGTGCTTTATGTATATGTTGAAAAATGACTTGAAAAATGACTTTGAAAAATCTTTACCTGTTTTCAAAGATCTCTTTTGTTTGAAACAAATTAATAAATATAATTTATTGAGAAACAATAATTTTATATATGAGGCCTTTTGTCGAACCAAGTTTAATCAGTTTTGTATTACATATCATGAACTCTATCTTTGGAATAAAATTGTTTTGTCCAATTTCGACATGCATTTTACTTTTCTCATTTTCAAATATTAACTGAAAAATTTAATCTTAATGGATGATGTAGTCAGATATTTTTAATTGTAATTTATTTTTTCTTTAGATCTTTTATTGTTTATCACGTTTTATTTTGTTGATTATGTTTTGATGTAGTTTATATACACACGCTTGTAAAAGGCTCTGATGATAAATCAGTATAATCTTCTTTCAGAAACCTTATTTGTGTTTGTGAAAGTAATAAATTTACTACGACAACAAATGTAAACTCAAAAAAAAAAAAAAAGATAAGGAGAAAGAGCTTAATCAATTTGATCAGAAATAACATTAAAAACCTTGAGAAAAAGGAGAGCAATAAAGAACAAAGAGTAAGGTGATGGAGTGAGGTGGTGCTAAACAAAAGCACATAAAAGAATAGTCAATACATTCAAACTAGTTTTTTTTAAAAACACTCTCTACAATAACTGCAATGTGAAAAAGTTTATTGACGATAAACGCAATGCCATTTTACATAAAGCTTTTGACAGTAAATGCAATGTTACTTTACAAGATTTTAAATATGTTCAAAATCACCAGATTTTATGTGATAATTAAAACTAGATACAAAATTATAAGTTTTAGACTCAGACTTTGGATGTTGGTTTTTAAAAAATTAATGTGTTTAATTATCAAAAGAAGAAAAATTTGGATAACCCGACTCTCGTGTCCTTAAAAAAAAAAAAGGCGAGGGGGCGGGACGTTTATCTTTTTTCGCAAAACTTTCCCAACATCCCTAAGTTGTTAAGACATCCTGCCCTGGTTTACTGGTTTATTAATTTTTATTAATCACTACTATACTAGTTAGGATTTATAAACCGAAATTTATAAAAAATACTTTTATTGTAAAATGAAAAGTTTCCCAGCCAACCTTTAATTATTCCCCTACCCCCGTTTATTAGTTTTGGACTAATATTCCCACTCCCTCTTATATTCTGATCTCTCCCACCTTGTATTACAGACTCGAGTAAATAGTTAAAGAAACTCCTAAATCTAAGTATAATTTTAAGTAAATTATAGATAAGTTGACTTTGCAGAATGTCAGTTTTAAAGTTACTTTTGAGTTCCAATATAAAAATGCACAATTAAGCTTGTCTGGAAATGATTGTTTACTGTGTAAATTAATATTTATGTTAGATTTAGAGACAAAACGAACTCTTGGTAGAATTAGTTGTTGGTACAGTAAACAGTAAGTTGACAGTAAATACAATAATGTCGTTCAACAAAGCTATCAAAGTACAAGCTGAAATAAAAAAAAATAAAAAAAAAACATTAGATAACTTAAGTTCTCGTGAAAACCATTGACCCATTTACTTGTTCAATTCTGATTGTTTCAGTACTTAAGATTTTTCTAGTAAGTAGCAAAACGGATTCAAAACAACAAGAACAAATTCGAAGAGTTCATTTCTTTTAGCAAACGAGGTTGCATTAAATTTAGCAAAGAAAAAGTAAAAAAAGTATTTTTCAAAAAAAGTGCAAGAGGCACATATTATTGCGTCATGTAAAAAGTTTAAACCAAATTAAGTAAGGTTTATAAGACATGTACTAAGATGTATCCAAAGTTCCATACTTTTAAATATTGATCTGTCTCAAGAAACACTGTGAAACATTTTCCAAGTTAAACAAGATTCAGGTCAAGTCTTAAAAGTGCAACAAGACTTTAAACACAAATAAAAAAAATTTTAATGTATGTCATGTTGGGTCTTAAAAGAAGCGTTTTTTGTTATAAATACCTTACAATACTTCTTTTTTTTCGGCAAAAAAAAAAAGGAAAAAATGTTTGTTTTTTTATTTCTTGTTAAAAAATAATAATTTTTATGCAATAAAAATAGAATAAAAATTATTCTGTAAGTTTTTATTATTTGAAATTTTTATAAAATTTTGTAACTTTAGAAACCAAACATGACATACACGCTACAAAAACTTTTTTTTCTTCTATTTAGGGTCTAGTTTCAAGTTTCAGATTTGAGGTGGCCCCCCTAAATCTCATTCAATTTTGTCTCAAAAATTTAACAAAGTCTCTTGTGAGAACCAGTATAAAGTTTTAGGAATAGGGTCAACTCAATTTTCAAATGTACAATGCATCCTACCATGTATGTAACATAAATTCAATAAATTCATTTTTTGTTTTTATTTTATTAGTTTTTTGGGAGCCATTGAACTTAAATAAGTTCAATGGCTCCCAAATAACTTTTAAGGCATCATTTAACAAAGTTTTTGACACTTTTTAGCACATTGTAAGGATTTTAAAAACTTATTTTTCTAAACCTACAGAACAAATCATCATATGCTTAAAGTTTTTGTGTGAATGACCACTTTAAACATAGTGGTCACTTAAGTCAACAAAGAATATACAGCTGAAAACAAGGAAATTAGGACATTATACTCAATAAATTTAGGGCATATTACTAGAAACTTAGAGCATTAAGAGCACTATACAGAAAAAATATATAAAAAAACAGTAGAATAAAAAAATAAGATACTTACTAATGATATAACTAAACAAAATATTTTTTTTTGTGTTGTAGACATTATTATTGAAATAAATTCAAATAAAATGTAAATTTAAAAATTGTAAATTTATAAAAAAAAAATGTTATTTTACAATAAAAAAATTTTAGAATTTACTTTACTTTTCAATTATAATTTTTCCACTTTTAACTATTTTTAATAATATAAAAATAACTTATTTTTCCTCATAATAAAATACAAAAAAAATCTCACCATTTTTAAATTTATTTCTCGATTGTTCAGACAAATCAAAGTTCAAAGTTTTGTATCTAAAGTAAAAACATTCTGAAAAGTAATCTTGTGACTATCGTGACTACTTAAAAGTAACAAATATATATATATATATATATATATATATATATATATATACACAATGTAACAAAAAAAAAAAATTTTCTGTTTATCAAAATTTTTTGATGTTTCTTAATTAATTTGAGTATGCTGAGTCTGAATATGACAATGGATTTTTTATTACATCAATCGTTTGGTCGTAAAACCAAAAAATCAATTAAACATATAATTAATATAAATCGTTTTGCATTAGATTCTACTTTAGTCAATATAAAACATTTACTAATTCAAAAGTGTTATGTTATGTTACAAAACTTCATGTTACATCATGTTTCTTACATACATTACATAATGTTACATTATATTGTATTGTAACAGTCTCTCACAATCTCAAAAAACACTAAAAGTGAACAGTAGAACGAGGTTTTCTTTTATGAAGTTTCTCGTCATCGCGTATCAAACACCAGATGTAGTCACCCATCATAGCTGCATCCCATCTGCCCTGGTATCTTTTCTCCATTGCAAGAATATCCTGATGGAAACGTTCCCCGTGCTCTTCACTCACATCACCCAAATTTGGTCTGAAAAATTCCAAGTGTGAATGCAGGTAATGCAGCTTTATTGACATTCTGCATTTCATATCTGCGTACCGTACAATTAAGTTTTCCACTATCTCTTTGTAGTTATCACTCTTATTGTTGCCTAAAAAGCTATGAACAACATGTCTAAATGCAGTCCATGCTTCTTTTTCAACAGCAGACATTTTGTCCTCAAGCTCCTTACATGCCAACATAACTTTAATCTGTGGACCAACGAATATACCTGCTGAAATTTTTGCATCTGACACCTTTGGAAACATTTGCCGAATATGCTGGAATGCTGCACTATCTGGGTTTAATGCTTTGACAAATTGTTTGATAAGACCAAGTTTAATGTGAAGGGGTGGTAGTAAGATCTTTTCAACAGGTATCAGAGATTGACTAATAACATTGTGCGAACCAGGCTGTAAATGTTCTCTCACTGGCCACTCACGTCTTGTGAAGTGCTGGTTTGCAGCCCTGCTATCCCATAAACAAAGAAAACACGAGTACTTTGTGTATCCTCCTTGCAGACCGAGAAGAAATGCTAGCATCTTAAAGTCTCCACATACATCTCAACAACATGAACAGGCAATTCATCACTGTGTGGAACTGGTCCAATAGAAGATGGTATACTTGGATAAACTAGAGTCAGCCTATCTTTTCGGTTTTTTAAATGTCAACAATATATATATTATATATATATATATGTATATATATATATATACATATATATATATATATATATATATATATATATATATATATATATATATATATATATATATACATATATATATATATATATATATATATATATATATATATATATATATATATATATATATATATATATATATATATATATGTATATATATAATTATTATTATTTTAATAAAAACCGGTATAGAGTGCTCAATACAGAGTAGAGCAAATTATATTCTTTATAATTAATTAATAAAACCTGGTAATTAAAGAAACATGACTCCGAGTTTGACGCCTACCCAGTGAACACGGACGTAAAAAAGACGTCTTTTAAACATCTTAAACACGTTTTAGACGCCTTTTAAACGTCTTTTGAACGCTTTAGACGTCTTTTGAACGTTAAAAAGACGTCTTTTTTTGGCCTGGTGCCCACTGGGTATGGCGATAATCAGATATTACAAATAATCATTACGACAAAAAATTAATTACAAAAAATACTACTTTTATATATATATATATATATATATATATATATATATATATATATATATATATATATATATATTGTTTTTTATAACTTTTTTAGTTATAAATTTAATTTGTTTTGGTATAAAATAAAATTTTGAACATTATAAAATTTTATTTAATGCCATTTTAAATCTCTATACATTTATTTAAATTTAAACATAATTTTAAAACATTTTTTCAAACATTATTTAAAGATAAAAATTATAATATAATATTAGATGAACAAAAAATACGAATATCTATGTAAAAAAGTTAAAACATGTTTTTTAATTATTTTAATTAGTTTTAAAATACTATAAAGTATTTTAAAATAAAATTAAAACTAAAATATTCAAACATTTTCCATACATAATATGTTTTTATTGACAGCCATGTCTGTCCCAAAGAGATTTTAAAGAGGGGGTGACATGTCTGTTTTTTGCTGAGTAAGACCGAGAAATTTTTATTTTCCAACTAAGAAAAAAAAATAATATAAAGGATAAAAAAGGGCATTGTTGGTTAATATTTGACTGCCAACTACAAATCCAATTTTGCAGACTTCAGTATTTTACTTGCAATAACTAAGAATATTCTTAGGGGGGCAAGACACTCCTATGCCCTACTCCCGTTCAGGATTACCCCGTTGACAGTTGCAAATAAAAAGTTGTTTCAGCTAATTAAAAAGTTACAAGAGGATGGTGAAAACTGTAAAACGTTTTGTTAAAAGTTTAATACTATTAAGCATTTTTTATTTTACACAAATGTAAAAGAAGAAAATATATATAAATAATCATTTTAACTTTTTAAAACTGTATTTAAAAGTGACACGTGCTATTAAAATAGATCAAAGTAAACTTATTTGACACTTGTTTGCATAAAAATATGAATTTTAAGTGCCTCAAAAGTCATACTTTAGACTTTTGAACTCTTTTTTGAGCTTGTTTTTGCTAGTCATAAAACTCAAAAAAAAAACTGTTCTCAAAGTTTCTTCTTAGTTAGAAGAAACAAATAAAAATGCATGGCAATTTTATTAATGGAAAATATTATATGTAAATCTGACTACAAAATCGCAAATTAAGCAATTTTTCCCAATTATTACGCATTACGGTAACTTTTTAGCTAATTTTAATTTTTTCATCTGGTAGAACTTCTTTTAACATTTCACAAATTTTTTTTAAAAGCTATTTTTAAATTTAATTTAATTTTAATTTTTAAATTTCTGTATTGATGAATATTACCCTATAATTAGAGTCTAGCAGTAACATGGTTGTCTAACAGTTACATTTTTCGATTTGGTACATATAAAATTCACAAATTAATATGTACAAATTAATATAATACAAATTAATAACTTAATCAAAACTAATTTACAAATTAATTCACCAATAAGAAACGAAATAAAATTTTAATCTCCTAACTATTCATTCGTGATATTTCATTTAGAAATATAAATATAGACTTCACTAACCTTTTTCTTTGCTTTTTAATATTCTTCTTCTTCCTCTTCCTAAAAATACATTTATTTTAATTGTTATCAAATAAATTGACTAATGTAAAAATCTCTACACTGTGAGGTCATTTCCGTAAAAGAAAGTAAGCAACATCAAATCCCTGAACTGTGCAAAGTTAAAATCTCAAGTCTGTGAGGTCATTCCTCTAAAAAAAGTAAGTGATTTGATTAAATCTCTAAACAGTTATTTTTTTTAACTATTCACTTCTCCTAGACCGAAAAGCCCTCTATAGTCAAGGAGACTACTTTTGTAGTTGCAATCCTCTCTGAACTCTATAACTCCAAAACATGATCGAACTTGACGAACAAGGCCACTGTGCGGAGAAACATGTTGAAAAAGATGTGGTGGGAATTGAACTTAGAACTTCTCGCTTACGAGTGAGCGCTCTACCACTAAACCACTACCACATAAAGTTTTTGTGAAACGATAAAATAAAAAAGCCACGTTCTTTCTGGCCACAGAGGAAGAGATAAAATTCTGTAAATTTCAAAAAAAAAAATATTTTTGTCTTTAATTACACTGTAATTTTTTTTACTGTAAATTTATTTTATTTTATTGCTTTTCTTAAAAAATTTAACAAAAAAAGGAATCATTATTTGCCCAACTAAACTTAGCAACTTCAATCAACATAGCTAAATTGATTTAGGTGACTTAAACCAACTCCAGATAAAAAATACAAATGGCTCTTACACCAGGACCAAGAATTGAAATTCAGTTCTTTTTTTACTATTCACTTTTTTTTTTAATTGATATTAAGGTGCCCCAAGAAGACCTTGAGGTCTTGTCACAGAGCACCGTGGAAGTGCTCATTTCGGACCTGTATTTCCTGCTTATAAAGCAAGCACTCTAACCACTGCACCATGGCCGCACCACTTCAAAAGTGGTGCCAAAGTAGCAATGAAGCTAATAAAAATATTTTGGAAGAATGTTGCCAATGCGCAAAACTGTAAATAGTAGATCTAGAGATCCAACAAATTTTTGTTGAGTGATAAAATCAAAATGGAGAAGTTATGTTACATGCTTGGCTAATTGCCAAATAGTTATTAACTATACTTTAACTTCTGCTTTAACAGATATAAGATCTGTATAGTCACATGTATCAGAAAGAGAATCAGCTGGCAGTGACAGTATAACATTTTGTTTGGTTTTTGTAGAATGGAATATACTGGAGCCCATTCATGTGAAATTAGTAAAAACCCAGTGCATATGGATCAAAACACCTATGCAATTTATGCAAAATTAGAAAGTAATATTGATCAAAGGAAAAACGCTGTAAAACACCTAAAAGTATGAGCTGAAAAAATGAATGAAGTTTCTTTGAAAACTTTAGTTTCCACAGCTTAGATACCTAAGATTTGACAACAGCTCAGGACTGAAAGTGTCTTTTGAATTTTAACCTAAACTAAACTCAGAAATAACATTGTGGGGCTCTTGTTAAATATAAAAATAATTTATATTAAAGTATCCAGTGCAATCAATGTTGTGTGAAAAACAAATAAAATCACTAAAAGAAAGCTTTATATTGCTAGTGATCAGCCACTTTTTTTTCCCTCTATGGTGTGACTCTGACAAGACAAGAAAAAAAAACATGACCCTAGGCAGAGATTATTGCTATATTGTTGCTGTTCTAAATATAGCAACTTTTTAAAGACTAAAAATCATTACATTAAGAAAAAAAAAATTATCATTTAACTGTCCAGTCCTCGGAATAAGGGTCGGTATTCGGCAATGCTAACCTAACTGATAACCTTAAAGTGTTTGAGGATGGCGAAAAATTGCCGATCTTGTTTTTATGTTTTATAGTAACTAGGGCTGCACCGAATTTCGACTCCGGCTCCTGCTCTGGCCGAAATCCGGCCATTTCTACAAATCCGGCCCAAATCCAGCTCCGACAAAAAATTAGCAAATCCGGCATAATTTTAGCCGAAGTTTTGAATTTTGTCAAATATTTATTACATTTTTGTTTGCCCGTGTTTAAATGTATACCTTATATTTTATTTATAAAAATCAATTTTTTTTGTAATTTTATATTCTATGAACCTCATATTTATTTTGGTATTTGAATTTATATTTCTTTATAATTTAATAAGCTTTGTCTAATTTCAAACTACAACGCAACAAAAAATTCTGAAGGGAAGACACACGATATTCTACAATGATCTAGGTGTAAAGACTAAGATGTCATTCCTAATAAAGTGATTGGATGAGCGTTTTAAAAGCATTGAAAAGAGAAACCTCTTTATACAATGACGAGGCTGGTTGATTCACAATTTAAAACTAAATTCTTCTCATTACAGGCAACACTGACAGCTGAAAAAGCAAGATTGAAGTCAATCTGAGCATGCTGAGCAGAAGATTGACAAAACTGAAGAAAATCCACCAAAGTAAGTCAGGCTTGATAATTTTTCTACATCATCATCATTACTCTGGCAATTTATTGATAAAATTATTCAGATTACGTCCGCTGGTGGCAGGGCACATGAACAACTATTACTAAAAGGCATTGAAACTCAGCTAAAGAAATATCCAAGAACCAGAAATAAATAGACACAATGATCCACGACAGTGGCGGAGTGACAAAATCCCGGAAAAAAAGTTTAATAGAATTACTATAAACTTTTAAAACATATGGCCTATAGAATTTCTATTAATTTATATATAGAAATTGCTATAAAACTTTTTAAATAACAACAATGAAGTTTAACAGAAAACAGCAGTCACTTGGTATTCTAAATAGTCCACATTGTTGACCATTCTCAACACCAAGTAGGGATGTACAGGATTTTGGCTCCTGTAGTTTTGTTTTGAAATCTGGCTCCGGCTCCGATTCCGGCCAGATCTGTCAGTAGAAATCCGGCAAATCCGGCTCCGCCCGGATTTGGAAAAATTAAATCTGGTACAGCCCTAATAGTAACCCCTTTGTGTCAAATTTTTTTGCCAACCTGATGCCAGCCTCTAACAGTTTAATGTGGGCAGTTTGTTGACGACCTAAATTTTCCTAACTTCGAAGGTTGACTGTCTGTAAATATGATAAGTATATACATTTTGAAATGCAATAAACAATATTAAGTAACATATAATGAATAAAATGTAAAGATATTTAATTACCTTAATTTATTTAGACTAGGTAAGTGATCTAAAAGTAAAAAAATTATATTTCTTATGTTTTACATTTTTTACATAAAAAATTAAAAAAAAATCATAATAAATCTTAAACAATATAAATACACAGTTTTATTGCACAAATTTTAGAAATATCCTGTACATAAGTTTCATATTATTTATATAACTCTTATAGTTAATAAGAATCTTGTGCAGTGCCTACGACACCAGAAAGGCCAGGAAAGCACATGCCCTCCCCCCCCCCACTTTTTTTCTAAAGGACCTTTTTTTTTTTAGAAAATTTTTTTTTTAAAAACAATATTGATATAGAGGACTTTTTTTACAAATTAATGATTGCCCCCCCCCCCCTCCCTTCACTTCAAAATTCATGTTGTTGGCCTTGTTGTTGTTTTTATTTCTTTTGCACAAACATAGCAGAACAAAAGTAGAAAAAAAGAAATAAACTTAAAAAGAAATATTTACTTTTTAGTTAAACTTACCTTTGAATTTCTCCTCAATTTCAGCTACTATATCATTACGGTTAAAAGTTATTAATTCTTTTTTTAATTGATCCCATGAAAGATTTCCATTTATTTGTTTCCATTTTTTTAAAACATTTTCAGCTTTATCAAAACATTTTGTATGATCAGAGTTAATGTTATCGAGGTCTGTATCATCTAATCCCAGGTGTCTTCCCCATCGAGACCAATCGCTCCCAATTTTATAACTTATTTCACCACAACATTTTGAAATTATTTTATTAGAATTCAACTTTTTTTTAAACACTAAACATTAGAAAAATATTATTATTTAGTTGTTCGTAAAAGAAATAGAAAATAAAAACATTACAAATCATGAAAACTAATTAAAAAAAAAGAATATAATACGACAAATGAATTTAGTTGATCTAAATAAATACTTAATCTATTAACATAAAAATCATAATTGTTTTAACTATGATGCCCTAAAAGTATAAAGGATCTAAACTTTGCAATAAACAAGGATAACAATAAAAGGATTAAGCAACAACACAAAAATAGGCAATCAATATCAACATCATGCGGGGAAGCTTATTTTTTATTGTTGCGACAAAAAATAGGCGTCCCCTGCAAAATTATAATTTGGGCCCCTAAATTATTTTTCTGCTTTCACCCCCTCCCTTTCTTCCCCAACCCTCCCCTACCTTCCCCCCCTCTCCCCCACACTTTATTTTCCTTGACCAAAGTTATACATGAAAACAAAACCCTTTTTTTTAAATACAATTAAGATTTAGTTAAATAGAAGCCAGTATTTTACGCTGTGCATGTCAAGTAAGTAAAAACTCTAATAAAAGTTTTTTTCTTGTCTTTATTGATGCAAATAGGTCTATAACACCTTTAAAATTTAATTGAGCTGCTAATTCTGCTTCAGTAGCTATTAGGTCTTGTGCACAGAAAATGATTTGGTAGTTATTTTAAGTGCTTTTTTTAGTTAACCTATATAAATAATTGAAAAATTTCCATTAAAGTAAAAGTTAAAATATGTTTATACTTTTGCCTCATTTATTCATACTTTTATTCTTAAAAAGACGGAATTTAAATCTGCGATTAAGCAAGAAATACTTGCTTTTTCAACCTAAAATTTTCAGGATCTCATTATAAGGTAGTATTATAAGGAACACAGGAATTAAAGCAGATTCAGAAACCTCTTACTTGTTTTACAAAAACTATTACAAAAATTGTAAAAAAATGTAAAAATTCAATAGAGGTGTATACAAAAAAAGCTATAAAATCTACATTTTTAAGAAAATTGCCTTAGTTCTGCTTTAACTCCTTCACAATACCATAACAAAATATACCCTGTAAGTTTAAAATCATTTGGATTATCATATCGAAAGATATTTAAATTATAAAAGTGAAAAAAACTAAAAAAAGAATATAGAATAAAACTAAAAAATAAAGAAAAAATGCAATAAAACAATTAATAAGCCCTAGATGCGTAGGCTGGTATAGTTTCACTTTGTTTTTCTTTATCCACAAATCTTTTCCTCCTCGCTCTTAGTTTTTTTTCTCAGTTTTTTTTTTTGTGCACTTTTTATTCATTACTATTATCCATTGATTGTCGGATTTTGTAGCATTATTGATTATAAAAAAAGCAATTTTTTTTGGAAGGTTTAAAGTGTGTTGGTTACCACAGAACATTCTATTATGTTATGAAAGAGTTAATGTAGGCAAACTTTAAATAATTTCCTATAAAATTAATCACCCTTAATTTATTTTTATTTGAAATATAAAATGACAATAACAATTAACAATTGAGAACACTTGGCAAATGTAAAGACTGTAAATTAAACAACTCTAATTTAACATGGAAAAAAATGTTATTTAAAGTATGGATTTTAAATAAGTATTATCTTGTTTTTTCAGCTTGAATAACACTTTTTCTGGTTGTGATTTTTATAAAGTTGCAAAAAAAATGAATTTTAGCCAACATATTCAATATTTTTTTTTAAATTCTTAAAATAAAAGATTTGATTTATTATAAAATTTAGAAGGACAAAAAGCCCAAAACATATTTTTGGTTTTTTAACTGAAAATAAGCGCATGAACCGCCCAAAACTTTTGCTGCCCCAACAAAAGCACCAAGTCAATGATAGTAGGTTTAATCTTCTTAGTCTTTTGCAGTATTGAAGATATCTTAAGCTAGAAGTCCATTTTGTTGCTTGGCGTTGAATAGATTCAACTAAGGTTTTATAAGTTTTTAAATAAGAAACCCAAATAGACACTGCATATATATGGTGTGGTCTAATAAATACTTTATATAACTTGAGAGACATATTTTTATCAATGAAAGTAAGGACTTTGAAACAACTGTTTGAAAATGTGTCCTCCACTTGGCGTTACATGCAATAATGACTCCTAAACTACGTACTTCAGTAGAGCTTTTTAGAGATTAGTTTATTATACTTTTTTATTTTGTTTCCCATTTATTCCAAAATATCTTACTTTTAACTTAATTCTGTTTTGAGGTAGAGAATCATGTCTTTGCCGAAATCGAGAATACATCAATAAATTAGTGAAATACTATAGAAGATGAAATAATGTCAAAAGTTTATATAAGATTTGTCACGCATGACTAATGGTGAAGTAAGGCATGTTAATTTCCAGAGAGCATTTTATTACTGTAAATGAGTGCGAAGATTTTGTTCAAGAGGTATTTTGATAACTTTGAAGGCAAAAGAGTTTAGGTTTTTGGATTAGGTTTTTAATATGTGGAGTAACTCAAGGATCATACTTTTCTTTGATTAATTAACCTTAAAGATAAAATATTCGCAAACAGTACAATTGTTAGAAATTAATAATTTCAAACATTTGATCTGCGGTTTTATGGAGAAATAAAATGCTTCAGTTTATCGATACAAACGGTTTAAAAATTCAAATTTGGAAAACTGTTTTAAAAATTAAATTTCTCAAATAATACTAATAAGCGACCCTAAGTATTATTACCTAATATAGAATTAGGAATCAATTTTAAAATAGAATTATTACTGTATGTAAATAACAAGTCCAACATATGGTTTGAGAAACTATAGAGTGTCTGGCCATAAGAAACGTGATATGTTTTAAACTACCGAAACTGAATCAGCCATTATAAGGCTTCCTAATTAAGCTATGAGCTAATATGAAGGATTCAATATATTATATTAAATTAACTATCACATAATATTTTTTAAATGAGCTATGAGCTAATTTAAAAGGTTCGATACATTATATTAAAGTAGCATTATTTGGTCTGTGTATAATCTAGATGGTATGTGTTTATTGTAAACTTTTACCAAAACTTGTTTGAGTTATATAAAACTAATTAACTTTATGATAAAAAAATACATCAGTAATAAAGATAGCTGCACCGCCACCTTAACGTCTGTCATAGAATTTTTTTTTTTAAATGAGATACTGTTTCAATATAATAGCTTTATTATTGCACTTTGCTTTAAAACCTTACGACCTAATACTTCCCACTTAACTAAATTGTTTATTTATGACTTAATACAGTTTGTTTTAATTTTTTAGATTTAGATAAATAAAAAGCTCACTACTAGAAGTATTAGTCAAGATTATTAATAAACAGAAAATAATTGTCTTTAAAAGAGTTTGTAGTTCTTAGCTATATAATAATAGCATAAATTGCTATTATTATATAGCTTATATACATCAGGCTTGGTTGGGAAGCAGGTGCGATCGCACTCGATAATTGGCCACGGAAATAATATTTAGTTGCGTAAAACCGGCCAGATTTTTTACTCGTTTTGAGAACATTTCAAAAGCAAACAAAAAAGCACAACTAGATTAACTGGACCGTTGAGAGACAGTTAAAAAAAGAAAACAGCTTTTAACGCAAAAAAACTTTAGGCAAAAAAATACGATTAGAGCAAATATTTTTGAAACGTCGTTCTTTTATATTTTTTTTTATAAAACTAGGCGACATTTATTAAATAAACTTACTATTAATGATTGTTTAATAAGGAAACAAATGTTCTTTAATTTATCAACGAGTATAAAATTTTTATTTATATACTTATGTCTTATTTCCAGTATTGGATTGAGGAGGTAAGGGAGAGGGGGATATGGTAGAAGGGCTATAGCGCAGTATTTTTTTTAGTCATTTTTACGCTGTAGCACATAATAAATGCCACTAAAATAATGCAGCCCGCGGCCCTGAAAAGTCCAACAACCAGTAAAACTAACTCTACATGATTTATTTATAAATAAAAAAGTTTTTTTAATAACTATTTTATGCTTCGCGTAGTTTGAAAAGTTTAACACATTTGAAACTATTCTTTTTAGTAAGATGAACAAATGAAATAATTAAATCGTTGAGTTACTGTAGAAATTTAATTAACTAGATAAAAACTAACTAAAAACGTTAAATTACTTAGTGAGGAGGAAGCAGAACAGCTTCACATTACCGCTGATAATGTTTATTGAGTGGGCTTTATAATTTTAATAAGTATTTAAAACAGAAAAGATTTAAGTATAACAAGTTAGTAAGAATCGCCAAAGAAAAATAATTGAAGTTAGTTAACCAAATTCTAAGAACTTAAAAACTTTTCTTTCTAAGAACTTAAAAACATAAATTTAAAACATTTATTTTTGCAAACAATTAATGTTAATTTATAACATTTATAGCTTTGTAGATGTGGCTTCGAGAATGACATAGTATTAAAATAAAAGTTCGTTTGAACTCATTGTTAAAACAATTTATGTTAGAAATCTCAACAAAAACATAACAAAACTCAAATAATACAACTTTTTAAAATATTTCAACAGAATATAAAATAATTCAACAGAATACTCTAACATTTAATTAGTGTTTTATGAATACTCTTAAAACTTCCAATTTGCAAAAAGTTTGTGAAAGTCTGTAATACAAAATATTCTAAGATTTACGATAACTTAATAATTATTTTGCGGACAAACAAGGATACATACGTGAAATTGAATGTTCTCAAAACAACTAAAAAATCTGGCCAGTTTTTCACAACTAAATATTATTTCCGTGGTCAGTTATCGAGTGCAATTGCACCCGCTTCCCAACCAAGCCTGTATACATGTATATTATATTTAAAAATAACAACTTTTAAACAAAAAAATTTGAAAATTTTTGATTGAGAATTGATAACTTTGGGCCCTACCCCGGCTCTGGGCCTTGCGACCCCTTCACTAAACTACTGCAACAAAAAAAGCTGCATTTAAAAGTTATAAGTCATCAGAATAAAGATTTTATAAAAATTGAAACTCGATAAAAAGCACCTGTTATTTTAGATACGATATCTTTTTTTTTTATAACTGTGTTTATAATAATCAAAAAATATTTATTTTTTAAAAATGAAAAAGATACTGAAAGATTTTATATAAGAATAAATAAAAAGTACAGAGAACTTTAAAAAAATATATATATTTGTTTATCATTTAAATTACAGAAGATATAACATGATAAATAATATATGATATGTTATAAATAATAGTCAAAAAATGTAGAGGTTTATACTCTTATAATCTCAATGTTGAAGGTGCTTCAGGTCTGCATACAGACCTAAAGCACCATCAACATGTATGCTTATCACTCTTTACTCAAAAAATTGTTTAAAAACACAACTTAAATTGTGTTTCTTCAAAAATCTTAGTTAATATTGATCTGAAATTTTTAAATCATGATTTTCTCATATTCTTATGATAAGTTTTATGATGGATCTTACTACACTTGAAATACATGAATGAACTTACTCCATGAATGAACTTACTCCATGGAATGACCCTATATTAACCTCCCTACCTTATTAACAAGAAATGCTATCAGAGGCAGTTATCAATTCAACTATGATTAAATGTTTATTAAAACATGTAATCACAAGGGAAAATTCTTGCTTACTAGATTTTTGTTATATAACTAATAAAACCTTATAAGCATGCTTGTTCTTTGTTCAACTTATCTGTTATAATTTTCTGACTTAGTGTCCAGTTAAACTAACCCTAACATTGCAGACGTTCAACAAACTTTTTTTCTAAATAAGTTCAGCTATTAAAAAACATGACATAAGATCTGAAAAAAATTTGAACTTTCAATACATTTAATATCATAAAAAAATAATTACATGCTAACTCATCAATTGTTCCAACTAGATCCATTCTCTTCATTTTCATTAAAGCTGATTTTAACTCCTCAAATGTTGGATTTCCATTAATCTGCACCCATTTAGTTAACATTAAATACGCTTTTGCATCAGCTTTAGTATCATCTTTATCAATCATGTCTAAATAGTTTTCTTCAATATTTAACCAACGTCCAAGAGTTTTCCAATCTTCTCCAACACTATCACTAAATTCTAATTTAAATTCATGGCTGAAAACTGTGCATTCATTTTTTTCGAGATTAGTAAAAAGTTGATTCATGATGTTTCTACAAAAAATACAAAATTCTTTATGATACCAGGGTAAATACAATATATATGAACATATACCTATCTTTAAAAGTCAAATTCTAGTCAAACAATATATTGTAATTAAATAAAAAGAATTCAATAAAAAAAGTACAGAGTATACACTATTTTTAAATACAATTTGATTTAACAATATATTTAAAATACTTTGCGAACTAATGTGGTAAGCATCATTCAGAAATAAAGTAACTTTAAAACTTTTTTTTAAGTATATATATATATATATATATATATATATATATATATATATATATATATATATATATATATATATATATATATATCATTTGTATATTTTGTAAAATAATGTACAAAAAAACTCTTGTTTGTTTAAAAGTGATCAATAATATAAAAACAAAAATTTTTATAACAGATCTAATTATAAAATATAATTATTTAGTATTAAAAAGAAAAAAATACAACTTTTTGTTGGTACTCAGAGTTTCATGCCTTAAATATATATTTTACAACTAAACTTTACTTACAACTATACATTAGCCATATATACTTTTAAATCAAGATATTAAAAAACCGTTTAAAATTCAAATTAAGCAATGCAATAGGATCTGACGTCAAAACATCGACTACACGAAGTGTACCTTAAGCCTGTGTCGAATTGACAAAGGAATTTATTTCTATGATGACATTTTGATATAATTCCAGTCTTTTTATTTAATAAACTATTGTCATTATTTGAAATAATTTCATATATTTCATTACGGCATAATGCGATTTTTTTGTCAGGTTATATGCTTCACATCTATAATTTTTTTCCAATTGATCACAGGATTTTTATCTTTATCTTTCAAGTTCTAAACCTCCTTTGACAGCTCTGTATTGTTTTTATACTTAGGGATATTAAACGATTTCAAACGGTTAGCATATCTCAGTTTGAAAGATGTTTCACAAATATCAATGTATGAATTTTTTATTGATGGGTTATCCGAAGTGATGGTTGCTTGGTATACAATGTTGTTGGTCAAGCAGTTATTGTGTAAAGGACAATTGATTTTAATAAGGCAGTTGCAGTTATCTTTATT
This sequence comes from Hydra vulgaris, assembly GCF_022113875.1. Lineage (NCBI taxonomy): Eukaryota > Metazoa > Cnidaria > Hydrozoa > Anthoathecata > Hydridae > Hydra > Hydra vulgaris. The sequence goes on along the minus strand of NC_061163.1, from coordinate 21,117,483 downwards.
AATGGTTAGATTTTTGTTTAGGATGTGCTTGTTGTGTAAATTTATTATTGATTTTATGTTTGGCATGCAACTGTAGCTGATTTTTATTGTGTTTTTGTTGAAAATTTTGTGTAGTCTGTTGTTAATTGGAAAATGTTTGACAATCAAGTTTAAAAAGCGTTTTCCTATATTTGTGGTGACATTCATGCTATAGGGTGGGTTGTACCAGATTATTTTACGCGTACAGTTTTTCTTTTGTTGTTGTTTTAAGTTAGGTTGGTAAGATAAATTATGTTTATAACCAGAGTTTCATAGTGCTTCATTATAAATAGGTACAGATTATTTAAACACCTCTTCGCTGGTATGACTGGTCGCTGAGGTTAAGAGTTACATCAAGGTAATTCACAAATTTGTGGTTGAGCTGTTTAGATATTTTAAGATTATACATTTGAATAAGTGAGTGATACGCTTTTTAATTTTCTCCATTTGCTGACCAGTAGTATTTTTAAAAACTGCTAGTCTGTCATTGCGGTGTAAGTCAAAGTCATATTTACTATAAAAATTTGAAATTTGAAAAAGAACGAATATCCCAACAAACTCATATATCTCCAGACTATCAAACGCACCCATTATAACGTCAAACAAACCGCCTGACTTTTTCATCCAAACCTGGCCATTATTAAACAGTAAAGATTTCCTTGCATTAATAATAATTGACTTTTGTTCTATGCTTATTGTGACATGTTTTACCACAAAACTGAAAGAATCGTTAAAAAGTTTTTCACTAATTGAAGGGTAGAAATCATTGATATTAAAGATGAGAAATATATAAAGGTGTTTATCTTTTATATTTTTTAACCAATTAATAACATCTTAAGTGCTTTTCCACTGATTAAGATGTAAAGTATTTATTAATTCAGAGTTTAATTTTGTGAGAATGTCTTTACTAATTCTTCCAATTTCATTTTTTGCCGGATTTATTAATCTAACTGTTGGATTGTTTGTAAAATTAGTTTGATGGTCTTTTGACATTATGAAGCAGTTAGAAGATGCATTAATGTCAATTTTGTTAAAAAGAGCATGATTCTTTGAAATTTTTTCACCTTTTTTGTTTATATTATGATTGATGCGAGGCATGATATTATAAAAATTATAAAAATCTTTTATAATATCACAAATAATATCATGTCTCGTCGAATAATATAAATCTTACTCATATCTTATATATAAACATTACTCATATCTTATATATATATATATATATATATATATATATATATATATATATATATATATATATATATATATATATATATATATATATATATATATATTTATATATATATATATATATATATATATAAAAATATATATATATATATATATATATATATATAAAATATATATATATATATATATATATATATATATATATATATATATATATATATATATATATATATATATATATATATATATATATATATATATATATATATCTTACTCAGATAGTTAACTTTGTAACTCAATTTCCTGACAACTCTAATCATTTACCTTCACTCCTTGACTTATGTCTTGTCTCTGACCCTAGCTTATGTTTAGTTTCTCCCTTTTCTCCCTTAGGTGGTTCTGATCATGTATGATCTCTATAAATCTTTCTTCTCGTACTTCTTTTTTGGGCTCACCTTATCATCGCACCACCTTCTACTACCCTAAAGCTGATTAAGATTCCTTTCGTGATTTTCTTCGTGATGGTCCTTGGGCTGATGTTTTTTCTCTCTCAGCTGACAAATGCGCCTCCTACGTAACCTCCTGGATTCAGGCTGGAATGGAAGCTTTTATTCCTTCTCGTCGATTTCAAGTCAAGCCTCACTCTACTCCATGGTTTTCTCCTTCTTGTGCGGCTGCTATATCCAATCGTAACCTTTTTTTTCATCTTTTTTAAAAGAACAACTCTCTTGAGAACAAACGGCTATTTATTATTGCAAGAAATCGATGTAAAAAGGTGCTTTCTGATGCTAAACTCCATTATTCTCAGTTCACTAAATCTCGCATCTTATCGCAGAAGTTAGGCTCTAAAGACTTTTGGAAAATCTTCAGCAGCATTGTTAACAAGGGTAGATCTAACATTCCATCTCTCATTCATGGGACTGATCTTGTTACCTCTCCCAGGGATAAGGCAGAACTGTTTGCAAAGAACTTTTTTTCTAATTCCACTCTTGAATCTTATGGACATTCTCTTCCTTCCATTCCAGTCAAACAGGTTGACCCATTGTTAGACATTCAAATCACTCCGGCTTCTGTTGCTCAAGTCATATCTCAATTAAACTCGTCTACAGCTTGTGGTCCAGACAACATTCCTGTCACAGTCTTGCAGAATTGTTCTCCAGAACTTTCTTCAATTCTCTCTAAACTATTTAACAAGTGTTTGACTGAGTCTTGTTTTCCTGCTTGTTGGAAAATGGCATCTGTGGTTCCAATATTCAAAAATTCTGGAGAAAATTCTGACCCCTCCAATTATCGTCCGAACAGTCTTCTTTCTGTTGTTAGCAAGGTCTTTGAGTCTTTGATCAACAAATTCCTCACATCTCATCTTGAGTCAAATAAACTGCTCTCAGACAATCAATACGGTTTTGGATCCTCTCGCTCTACGGCCGACTTGCTAACTGCTGTAACTGAAAGATTTTATCGTGCATTAGATTGAGGCGGTGAGGCTAGGGCTATTGCTCACGACATATCTAAAGCTTTCGAAAAAGTTTGGCATGCTGGTCTTCTCCATAAGCTTGCTTCATATGGTATTTCTGGGAAATTTTTTGAGATTATCAAATCATTTCTTTCTGACCGGTTTATTAAAATCATTCTTAAAGGCCAACATTCTTCTTTATTTCCAGTAACTTCTGGGGTTCCCCAAGGTTCCATCTTGGGCCCTGTTTTGTTTCTTATCTACATAAACTTACTGAGTCGTCCTCTTTACGTCTTCTCGGATTATCGCTTACTACTGACCTTTCATGGAAACCATATATACAATCGATTGCTAAATTAGCTTCTGCTAAGGTTGCTTCTCTTTATCGTGCTCGCCATTTCCTTACTTCTGATTCCATTCTCTACCTCTACAAATCTCTTATTCGTCCCTGTATGGAATACTGTTGTCATATTTGGGCTGGTTCTTCTAACGATTCACTTTCTCTTCTTGACAAGGTCCAAAAACGCATTGTAAATGTTGTTGGACCTGGACTATCTGCTAAGCTTGAACCTCTTTTCCATCGTCGAAAAGTTGCATCTCTTTCTCTTTTCTACAGATACTATCATGGTCACTGCTCAAAGGAGTTATCATCTCTAGTTCCATCAACTAAAATTCATTCTCGTTTTACTCGTCATTCAGCTAAGTCTCATTCGTTTACTGTATCTGTCCCTGCATTCTCTAAAAACTTTTATTCATCTAGTTTTTTTCCCCGCATTTTAATCCTTTGGAACTCTTTCCCATCTTTATGTTTTCCTGACTTATACAACCTTCAACTTTTTAAGTCTTTTGTCAACCGTTTCCTTGCTCTTTAACTCTGTTCTTTTTTTTTCCTAGTAACTCCCAACTTAATAGTGGTTGCTTACAACCTTGTTGGGAGTGAATGCAAATAAAAAAAAAAAAAAAATATATATATATATATATATATATATATATATATATATATATATATATATATATATATATAAAAACAGTAATAGACAAAACTTTGCAACCAACATCGAACAATGCTAAAAAGAGTTCCTAACTGTACATGTCTTAAAAATGACATAAAAATGTACATGTCTTAAAATGACATAAGCAGACTTGGTCGGGAAGCGGGAGCGATTGCTCTTGAATACTGACCACGGAAATTATATTTAGTTGCGTAAAACTGGCCAGGTTTTTTAGACATTTAAGTTTATGTACGAAAAAAAAAATTTTTGTTTTACGGACATACATGAAAACATAAAAAACTTGAATGTTTTCAAAACATCTTTGAGCGCAAGAATAAAAAAAATATTTGCGAACACTAAAAACCCGCCAAATTAACGAACAAACTAATTCTGTTGGTTCAAAAAATACGCTGATTAAGCGAAATAAAGTTCTAGAGGATTTTGTTGAAATGTTTTAGAATTTGTATTATTCACGATTTGTTACGTTTTGAGATTTCTAGCATAAATTGTTTTAAAAGAATTTATTATTTGTTTACAAAAATTAATGTTTTAAATATATATTAATTAAGTTGTCAAAATTTTAAAAGTTTATTATAAATCATAGATTTTATTAGTATATTCTTATTTTTTTTATTTAAAAGCGATTGTATTCTTTATGTAAATGCAATTTTGTGTATTTGTTTTTTATCGTAATGTATCTTTTAAAGCAATTTTCATGATTT
>NC_061163.1:21038464-21107107 GCF_022113875.1 Hydra vulgaris | reverse complement strand
CAGGTTTATTTGACCTTATTCTTTAACAAACCAACATAATCATAAAAAACAAATCAAAAGATTCCAAAAGAAAGCAGTGGAAACCTGTTTTTTTTACGCAATTGTCTTATTTTTTAATTTTAGATAAGTTATTATATAGAAAAAGGGGTTTTGTCGTAAAAAACTTAGGTTCCTTTGATTCACTCAGGTTTATTTGACCTTATTCTTTAACAAACCAACATAATCATAAAAAAGAAATCAAAAGATTCCAAAAGAAAGCAGTGGAAACCTGTTTTTTTGACGCAATTGTCTTATTTTTTAATTTTAGATAAGTTATTATATAGAAAAAGGGATTTTGTCGTAAAAAACTTAGGTTCCTTTGATTCACTCAGGTTTATTTGACCTTATTCTTTAACAAACCAACATAATCATAAAAAAGAAATCAAAAGATTCCAAAAGAAAGCAGTGGAAACCTGTTTTTTTGACGCAATTGTCTTATTTTTTAATTTTAGATAAGTTATTATATAGAAAAAGGGATTTTGTCGTAAAAAACTTAGGTTCCTTTGATTCACTCAGGTTTATTTGACCTTATTCTTTAACAAACCAACATAATCATAAAAAATAAATCAAAAGATTCCAAAAGAAAGCAGTGGAAACCTGTTTTTTTGACGCAATTGTCTTATTTTTTAATTTTAGATAAGTTATTATATAGAAAAAGGGGTTTTGGTCGTAAAAAACTTAGGTTCCTATGATTTACTCGGGTTTATTTGACCTTATTCTTTAACAAACCAACATAATCATAAAAAAGAAATTAAAAGATTCAAAAAGAAAGCAGTGAAACCTGTTTTTTTGACGCAATTGTCTTATTTTTAATTTTAGATAAGTTGTTATATAAAAAAGGGGTTTTGACGTTAAAAACTTAGGTTCCTTTAATTCACTCAGTATTATTTGACCTTATTTTTTAACAAACCAACATAATCATAAAAAAGAAATCAAAAGATTCCAAAAGAAAGCAGTGGAAACCTGTTTTTTTGACGCAATTGTCTTATTTTTTGATTTTAGATAAGTTATTATATAAAATTCGGGTAATGTCGTAAAAAACTTATGTTCATTTAATTCACTCAGGTTTATTTGACCTTATTCTTTAACAAACCAACATAATCATAAAAAAGAAATCAAAAGATTCCAAAAGAAAGCAGTGGAAACCTGTTTTTTTGACGCAATTGTCTTATTTTTTAATTTTAGATAAGTTATTATATAGAAAAAGGGGTTTTGTCGTAAAAAACTTAGGTTCCTTTGATTCACTCAGGTTTATTTGACCTTATTCTTTAACAAACCAACATAATCATAAAAAAGAAATCAAAAGATTCCAAAAGAAAGCAGTGGAAACCTGTTTTTTTGACGCAATTGTCTTATTTTTTAATTTTAGATAAGTTATTATATAGAAAAAGGGATTTTGTCGTAAAAAACTTAGGTTCCTTTGAATCACTCAGGTTTATTTGACCTTATTCTTTAACAAACCAACATAATCATAAAAAAGAAATCAAAAGATTCCAAAAGAAAGCAGTGGAAACCTGTTTTTTTGACGCAATTGTCTTATTTTTTAATTTTAGATAAGTTATTATATAGAAAAAGGGGTTTTGTCGTAAAATTCTTAGGTTCCTTTGATTCACTTAGGTTTATTTGACCTTATTTTTTAACAAACCAACATAATCATAAAAAGAAATAAAAAAATTCCAAAAGAAATCAGTGGAAACCTGTTTTTTTAACGTCTTATTTTTTAATTTTAGATAAGTTATTATATAAAAAAAGAGGTTTTGTCGTAAAAAACTTTGGTTCCTTTGATTCACTCAGGTTTATTTGACCTTATTCTTTAACAAAAACCAAGATAATCATAAAAAAAAAATTGAAAAGATTCCAAAAGAAAGCAGTGGAAACCTGTTTTTTTGACGCAATTGTCTTATTTTTTAATTTATGATAAGTTATTATATAGAAAAAGTGGTTTTGGTCGTAAAAAACTTAGGTTCCTATGATTTACTCGGGTTTATTTGACCTTATTCTTTAACAAACCAACATAATCATAAAAAAGAAATTAAAAGATTCAAAAAGAAAGCACTGGAAACCTTTTTTTTTGACGCAATTGTCTTATTTTTAATTTTAGATAAGTTGTTATATAAAAAAGGGGTTTTGACGTTAAAAACTTAGGTTCCTTTAATTCACTCAGTATTATTTGACCTTATTTTTTAACAAATCAACATAATCATAAAAAAGAAAGCAAAAGATTCCAAAAGAAAGCAGTGGAAACCTGTTTTTTTGACGCAATTGTCTTATTTTTTGATTTTAGATAAGTTATTATATAAAATTCGGGTAATGTCGTAAAAAACTTATGTTCATTTAATTCACTCAGGTTTATTTGACCTTATTCTTTAACAAACCAACATAATCATAAAAAAGAAATCAAAAGATTCCAAAAGAAAGCAGTGGAAACCTGTTTTTTTGACGCAATTGTCTTATTTTTTAATTTTAGATAAGTTATTATATAGAAAAAGGGGTTTTGTCGTAAAAAACTTAGGTTCCTTTGATTCACTCAGGTTTATTTGACCTTATTCTTTAACAAACCAACATAATCATAAAAAAGAAATCAAAAGATTCCAAAAGAAAGCAGTGGAAACCTGTTTTTTTGACGCAATTGTCTTATTTTTTAATTTTAGATAAGTTATTATATAGAAAAAGGGATCTTGTCGTAAAAAACTTAGGTTCCTTTGATTCACTCAGGTTTATTTGACCTTATTCTTTAACAAACCAACATAATCATAAAAAAGAAATCAAAAGATACCAAAAGAAAGCAGTGGAAACCTGATTTTTTGTTGTTTTTAAGTGAAAAAATGATTTTCGTGAAAAAGTTTATCGAGTTTTTAGCATTCTTTCATTAAAAATCACAAAATTAGCTAGGTTATTTTTCTTTTTATTGGGTTAATCTTTATTAAATCAACATAATCATTAAAAAGAAATCAAAAGATTCCAAAAGAAAGCAGTGGAAACCTGTTTTTTTGACGCAATTGTCTTATTTTTTAATTTTAAATAAGTTATTATATAGAAAAAGGGGTTTTGTCGTAAAAAACTTAGGTTCCTTTGATTCACTCAGGTTTATTTGACCTTATTCTTTAACAAACCAACATAATCATTAAAAAGAAATCAAAAGATTCCAAAAGAAAGCAGTGGAAACCTGTTTTTTTGACGCAATTGTCTTATTTTTTACTTTTAGATAAGTTATTTTATAGAAAAAGGGGTTTTGTCGTAAAGAACTTTGGTTCCTTTGATTCACTCAGGTTTATTTGACCTTATTCTTTAACAAACCAACATAATCATAAAAAAGAAATCAAAAGATTCCAAAAGAAAGCAGTGGAAACCTGTTTTTTTGACGCAATTGTCTTATTTTTTAATTTTAGATAAGTTATTATATAGAAAAAGGGGTTTTGTCGTAAAAAACTTAGGTTCCTTTGATTCACTCAGGTTTATTTGACCTTATTCTTTAACAAACCAACATAATCATAAAAAAGAAATCAAAAGATTCCAAAAGAAAGCAGTGGAAACCTGTTTTTTTGACGCAATTGTCTTATTTTTTAATTTTAGATAAGTTATTATATAGAAAAAGGGATTTTGTCGTAAAAAACTTAGGTTCCTTTGATTCACTCAGGTTTATTTGACCTTATTCTTTAACAAACCAACATAATCATAAAAAATAAATCAAAAGATTCCAAAAGAAAGCAGTGGAAACCTGTTTTTTTGACGCAATTGTCTTATTTTTTAATTTTAGATAAGTTATTATATAGAAAAAGGGGTTTTGTCGTAAAATTTTTAGGTTCTTTTGATTCACTTAGGTTTATTTGACCTTATTTTTTAACAAACCAACATAATTATAAAAAGAAACAAAAAAATTCCAAAAGAAATCAGTGGAAACCTGTTTTTTTAACGTCTTATTTTTTAATTTTAGATAAGTTATTATATAAAAAAAGAGGTTTTGTCGTGAAAAACTTTGGTTCCTTTGATTTACTCAGGTTTATTTGACCTTATTTTTTAACAAACCAAGATAATCATAAAAAAAAAATTCAAAAGATTCCAAAAGAAAGCAGTGGAAACCTGTTTTTTTGACGCAATTGTCTTATTTTTTAATTTAAGATAAGTTATTATATAGAAAAAGGGGTTTTGTCGTAAAAAACTTAGGTTCCTTTGATTCACTCAGGTTTATTTAACCTTATTCTTTAACAAACCAACATAATCATAAAAAAGAAATCAAAAGATTCCAAAAGAAAGCAGTGGAAACCTGTTTTTTTGACGCAATTGTCTTATTTTTTAATTTTAGATAAGTTATTATATAGAAAAAGGGATCTTGTCGTAAAAAACTTAGGTTCCTTTGATTCACTCAGGTTTATTTGACCTTATTCTTTAACAAACCAACATAATCATAAAAAAGAAATCAAAAGATTCCAAGAGAAAGCAGTGGAAACCTGATTTTTTGTTGTTTTTAAGTGAAAAAATGATTTTCGTGAAAAAGTTTATCGAGTTTTTAGCATTCTTTCATTAAAAATCACAAAATTAGCTAGGTTATTTTTCTTTTTATTGGGTTAATCTTTATTAAATCAACATAATCATTAAAAAGAAATCAAAAGATTCCAAAAGAAAGCAGTGGAAACCTGTTTTTTTGACGCAATTGTCTTATTTTTTAATTTTAGATAAGTTATTATATAGAAAAAGGGGTTTTGTCGTAAAAAACTTAGGTTCCTTTGATTCACTCAGGTTTATTTGACCTTATTCTTTAACAAACCAACATAATCATAAAAAAGAAATCAAAAGATTCCAAAAGAAAGCAGTGGAAACCTGTTTTTTTGACGCAATTGTCTTATTTTTTAATTTTAGATAACTTATTATATAGAAAAAGATATTTTGTCGTAAAAAACTTAGGTTCCTTTGATTCACTCAGGTTTATTTGACCTTATTCTTTAACAAACCAACATAATCATAAAAAAGAAATCAAAAAAATCCAAAAGAAAGCAGTGGAAACCTGTTTTTTTGACGCAATTGTCTTATTTTTTAATTTTAGATAAGTTATTATATAGAAAAAGGGGTTTTGTCGTAAAATTCTTAGGTTCCTTTGATTCACTTAGGTTTATTTGACCTTATTTTTTAACAAACCAACATAATCATAAAAAGAAATAAAAAAATTCCAAAAGAAATCAGTGGAAACCTGTTTTTTTAACGTCTTATTTTTTAATTTTAGATAAGTTATTATATAAAAAATAAGGTTTTGTCGTAAAAAACTTTGGTTCCTTTGATTCACTCAGGTTTATTTGACCTTATTCTTTAACAAACCAAGATAATCATAAAAAAAAAATTCAAAAGATTCCAAAAGAAAGCAGTGGAAACCTGTTTTTTTGACGCAATTGTCTTATTTTTTAATTTAAGATATGTTATTATATAGAAAAAGTGGTTTTGGTCGTAAAAAACTTAGGTTCCTATGATTTACTCGGGTTTATTTGACCTTATTCTTTAACAAACCAACATAATCATAAAAAAGAAATTAAAAGATTCAAAAAGAAAGCAGTGAAACCTGTTTTTTTGACGCAATTGTCTTATTTTTATTTTTAGATAAGTTGTTATATAAAAAAGGGGTAATGTCGTAAAAAACTTATGTTCATTTAATTCACTCAGGTTTATTTGACCTTATTCTTTAACAAACCAACATAATCATAAAAAAGAAATCAAAAGATTCCAAAAGAAAGCAGTGGAAACCTGTGTTTTTGACGCAATTGTTTTATATTTTAGTTTTAGATAAGTTATTATATAGAAATAGGGGTTTTGTCATGAAAAACTTAGGTTCCTTTGATTCACTGAGGATTATTTGACCTTATTATTTAACAAACCAATATAATCATAAAAAAGAAAGCAAAAGATTTCAAAAGAAAGGAGTGGATGTTTGTTTTCTTGACGCAATTGTCTTATTTTTAATTTTAGATAAGTTATTATATAGAAAAAGGGGTTTTGTCGTAAATAACTTAGGTTCGTTTGATTCACTCAATTTTAATTGACTTTATTCTTTAACAAACCAACATAATCATAAAAAAGAAATCAAAAGATTTTAAAAGAAAGCAGTGGAAACCTGTTAATTTGACGCAATTGTCTTATTTTTCAATTTTAGATACGTTTATATATAGAAAAAGGGGTTTTTTCGTAAAAAACTTAAATTCCTTTGATTCACTCAGGTTTATTTGACCTTATTCTTTAATAAACCAACATAATCATATAAAAAAAAACCAAAACATTCCAGAAGAAAGCAGTGGAAACCTGTTTTTTTGACGTAAATGTCTTATTTTTTAATTTTAGATAAGTTTTTATATAGAAAGAGGGGTTTTGTCGTAAAAAACTTAGGTTCCTTTGATTCACTCAGGTTTATTTGATCTTATTCTTTAACAAACCAACATAATTATAAAAAGAAATCTAAAGATTCCAAATAAAAGCAGTGGAAACCTGTTTTTTTGACGCAATTGTCTTTTTTTTTTATTTTAGATATGTTTTATATAAAAAAACGGGTAATTTCGTAAAAAACTTAGGTTCCTTTAATTCACTCAGGTTTATTTGACCATATTCTTTAACAAACCAACATAATCATAAAAAAAATCAAAAGATTCCAAAAGAAACCAGTGGAAAGCTGTTTTTTTGACGCAATTGTCTTATTTCTTAATTTTAGATAAGTTATTATATAGAAAAAGGGGTTTTGTCGTAAAAAACTTAGGTTCCTTTGATTAACTCAGGTTTATTTGACCTTATTCTTCAACAAACAAACATAATCATAAAAAAGAAATCAAAAGTTTCCAAAAGAAAGCAGTTGAAACCTGTTTTTTTGACGCAATTGTCTTATTTTTTAAATTTAGATAAGTTATTATATAGAAAAAGAGGTTTTGTCGTTAAAAACTTAGGTTCCTTTGATTCACTTAGGTTTATTTGACCTTATTCTTTAACAAACCAACATAATCATAAAAAAGAAATCAAAAGATTCCAAAAGAAAGCAGTGGAAACCTGTTTTTTAACGCAATTGTCTAATTTTTCAATTTTAGATAAGTTTATATATTGAAAAAGGGGTTTTATCCTAAAAAACTTAGGTTCCTTTAATTCACTCAGGTTTATTTGACCATATTCTTTAACAAACCAACATAATCATAAAAAAAATCAAAAGATTCCAAAAGAAACCAGTGGAAAGCTGTTTTTTTGACGCAATTAGCTTATTTTTTGATTTTAGATAAGTTATTATATAAAAAAACGGGTAATGTCGTAAAAAATTTAAGTTCCTTTAATTCACTCAGGTTTATTTAACCTTATTCTTTAACAAACCAACATAATCATAAAAACAATCAAAAGATATTAAAAGAAAGCAGTGGAAACCTGTTTTTTTGACGCAATTGTCTTATTTTTTGATTTTAGATAAGTTATTATATAGAAAAAGAGGTTTTGTCGTAAAAAACTTAGGTTCTTTTAATTTACTCAGGTTTATTTGATCTTATTTTTATACAAACCGACATAATCATAAAAAAAATCAAAAGATTCCAAAAGAAACCAGTGGAAAGCTATTTTTTTGACGCAATTGTCTTATTTCTTAATTTTAGATAAGTTATTATATAGAAAAAGGGGTTTTGTCGTAAAAAACTTTGGTTCCTTTGATTAACTCAGGTTTATTTGACCTTATTCTTCAACAAACAAACATAATCATAAAAAAGAAATCAAAAGATTCCAAAAGAAAGCAGTGGAAACCTGTTTTTTTGACGCAATTGTCTTATTTTTTAAATTTAGATAAGTTATTATATAGAAAAAGAGGTTTTGTCGTTAAAAACTTAGGTTCCTTTGATTCACTTAGGTTTATTTGACCTTATTCTTTAACAAACCAACATAATCATAAAAAAGAAATCAAAAGATTCCAAAAGAAAGCAGTGGAAACCTGTTTTTTAACGCAATTGTCTAATTTTTCAATTTTAGATAAGTTTATATATTGAAAAAGGGGTTTTGTCCTAAAAAACTTAGGTTCCTTTAATTCGCTCAGGTTTATTTGACCTTATTCTTTAACAAACCAACGGAAACATAAAAAAGAAACCAAAAGATGTCAAAAGAAAGCAGTGGAAACCTGTTTTTTTGACGCAATGGTCTTATTTTTTAATTTTAGATAAGTTAATATATAGAAAAAGCGGTTTTGTCAAAAAAAACTTTGGTTCCTTTGATTCCCTCAGGTTTATTCTACTTTATTCTTTAACAAACCAACATAATCATAAAAAAGAAATCAAAAGATTCCAAAAGAAAGCAGTGGAAACCTGTTTTTTTGACGCAATTAGCCTATTTTTTGATTTTAGATAAGTTATTATATAAAAAAACGGGTAATGTCGTAAAAAACTTAAGTTCCTTTAATTCACTCAGGTTTATTTAACCTTATTCTTTAACAAACCAACATAATCATAAAAACAATCAAAAGATATTAAAAGAAAGCAGTGGAAACCTGTTTTTTTGACGCAATTGTCTTATTTTTTAATTTTAGATAAGTTATTATATAGAAAAAGAGGTTTTGTCGTAAAAAACTTAGGTTCTTTTAATTTACTCAGGTTTATTTGACCTTATTTTTAAACAAACCGACATAATCATAAAAAAAATCAAAAGATTCCAAAAGAAACCAGTGGAAAGCTATTTTTTTGACGCAATTGTCTTATTTCTTAATTTTAGATAAGTTATTATATAGAAAAAGAGGTTTTGTCGTAAAAAACTTTGGTTCCTTTGATTAACTCAGGTTTATTTGACCTTATTCTTCAACAAACAAACATAATCATAAAAAAGAAATTAAAAGATTCCAAAAGAAAGCAGTGGAAACCTGTTTTTTTGACGCAATTGTCTTATTTTTTAAATTTAGAAAAGTTATTATATAGAAAAAGAGGTTTTGTCGTTAAAAACTTAGGTTCCTTTGATTCACTTAGGTTTATTTGACCTTATTCTTTAACAAACCAACATAATCATAAAAAAGAAATCAAAAGATTCCAAAAGAAAGCAGTGGAAACCTGTTTTTTAACGCAATTGTCTAATTTTTCAATTTTAGATAAGTTTATATATTGAAAAAGGGGTTTTGTCCTAAAAAACTTAGGTTCCTTTAATTCGCTCAGGTTTATTTGACCTTATTCTTTAACAAACCAACGGAAACATAAAAAAGAAACTAAAAATTGTCAAAAGAAAGCAGTGGAAACTTGTTTTTTTGACGCAATTGTCTTATTTTTTAATTTTAGATAAGTTATTATATAGAAAAAGGGGTTTTGTCAAAAAAAACTTTAATTCCTTTGATTTCCTCAGGTTTATTTGACTTTATTCTTTAACAAACCAACATAATCATCAAAAAGAAATCAAAAGATTCCAGAAGAAAGCAGTGGAAACCTGTTAATTTGACGCAATTGTCTAATTTTTCAATTTTAGATAAGTTTATATATAGAAAAAGGGGTTTTTTCGTAAAAAACTTAAATTCCTTTGATTCACTAAGGTTTATTTGACCTTATTCTTTAATAAACCAACATAATCATAAAAAAAAAAACCAAAAGATTCAAAAATAAAGCAGTGGAAATCTGTTTTTTTGACATAAATGTCTTATTTTTTAATTTTAGATAAGTTTTTATATAGAAAAAAGGGGTTTTGTCGTAAAAAACTTAGGTTCCTTTGATTCACTCAGGTTTATTTGATCTTATTCTTTAACAAACCAACATAATCATAAAAAGAAGTCTAAAGATTCCAAAAGAAAGCAGTGGAAACCTGTTTTTTTGACGCAATTGTCTTTTTTTTTTATTTTAGATATGTTTTATATGAAAAAACGGGTAATGTCGTAAAAAACTTAGGTTCCTTTAATTCACTCAGGTTTATTTGACCTTATTCTTCAACAAACAAACATAATCATAAAAAAAAAATCAAAAGATTCCAAAAGAAACCAGTGGAAAGCTGTTTTTTTGACGCAATTGTCTTATTTCTTAATTTTAGATAAGTTATTATATAAAAAAAGGGGTTTTGTCGTAAAAAACTTAGGTTCCTTTGATTCACTCAGGTTTATTTGACCTTATTCTTTAACAAACCAACATAATCATAAAAAAGAAATCAAAAGATTCCAAAAGAAAGCAGTGGAAACCTGTTTTTTTGACGCAATTAGCTTATTTTATGATTTTAGATAAGTTATTATATAAAAAAACGGGTAATGTCGTAAAAAACTTAAGTTCCTTTAATTCACTCATGTTTATTTAACCTTATTCTTTAACAAACCAACATAATCATAAAAACAATCAAAAGATATTAAAAGAAAGCAGTGGAAACCTGTTTTTTTGACGCAATTGTCTTATTTTTTAATTTTAGATAAGTTATTATATAGAAAAAGAGGTTTTGTCGTAAAAAACTTAGGTTCTTTTAATTTACTCAGGTTTATTTGACCTTATTTTTAAACAAACCGACATAATCATAAAAAAAATCAAAAGATTCGAAAAGAAACCAGTGGAAAGCTATTTTTTTGACGCAATTGTCTTATTTCTTAATTTTAGATAAGTTATTATATAGAAAAAGGGGTTTTGTCGTAAAAAACTTTGGTTCCTTTGATTAACTCAGGATTATTTGAACTTAGTCTTCAACAAACAAACATAATCATAAAAAAGAAATCAAAAGATTCCAAAAAAAAGCAGTGGAATTCTGTTTTTTTGACGCAATTGTCTTATTTTTTAAATTTAGATAAGTTATTGTATAGAAAAAGAGGTTTTGTCGTTAAAAACTTAGGTTCCTTTGATTCACTCAGGTTTATTTGACCTTATTCTTTAACAAACCAACATAATCATAAAAAAGAAATCAAAAGATTCCAAAAGAAAGCAGTGGAAACCTGTTTTTTAACGCAATTGTCTAATTTTTCAATTTTAGATAAGTTTATATATTGAAAAAGGGGTTTTGTCCTAAAAAACTTAGGTTCCTTTAATTCGCTCAGGTTTATTTGACCTTATTCTTTAACAAACCAACGGAAACATAAAAAAGAAACCAAAAGATGTCAAAAGAAAGCAGTGGAAACCTGTTTTTTTGACGCAATTGTCTTATTTTTTAAATTTAGATAAGTTAATATATAGAAAAAGGGGTTTTGTCAAAAAAAACTTTGGTTCCTTTGATTCCCTTAGGTTTATTTGACTTTATTCTTTAACAAACCAACATAATCATAAAAAAGAAATCAAAAGATTCCAAAAGAAAGCAGTGGAAACCTGTTTTTTTGACGCAATTAGCTTATTTTTTGATTTTAGATAAGTTATTATATAAAAAAACGGGTAATGTCGTAAAAAACTTAAGTTCCTTTAATTCACTCAGGTTTATTTAACCTTATTCTTTAACAAACCAACATAATCATAAAAACAATCAAAAGATATTAAAAGAAAGCAGTGGAAACCTGTTTTTTTGACGCAATTGTCTTATTTTTTAATTTTAGATAAGTTATTATATAGAAAAAGAGGTTTTGTCGTAAAAAACTTAGATTCTTTTAATTTACTCAGGTTTATTTGACCTTATTTTTAAACAAACCGACATAATCATAAAAAAAATCAAAAGATTCCAAAAGAAACCAGTGGAAAGCTATTTTTTTGACGCAATTGTCTTATTTCTTAATTTTAGATAAGTTATTATATAGAAAAAGGGGTTTTGTCGTAAAAAACTTTGGTTCCTTTGATTAACACAGGTTTATTTGACCTTATTCTTCAACAAACAAACATAATCATAAAAAAGAAATTAAAAGATTCCAAAAGAAAGCAGTGGAAACCTGTTTTTTTGACGCAATTGTCTTATTTTTTAAATTTAGAAAAGTTATTATATAGAAAAAGAGGTTTTGTCGTTAAAAACTTAGGTTCCTTTGATTCACTTAGGTTTATTTGACCTTATTCTTTAACAAACCAACATAATCATATAAAAGAAATCAAAAGATTCCAAAAGAAAGCAGTGGAAACCTGTTTTTTAACGCAATTGTCTAATTTTTCAATTTTAGATAAGTTTATATATTGAAAAAGGGGTTTTGTCCTAAAAAACTTAGGTTCCTTTAATTCGCTCAGGTTTATTTGACCTTATTCTTTAACAAACCAACGGAAACATAAAAAAGAAACCAAAAGATGTCAAAAGAAAGCAGTGGAAACCTGTTTTTTTGACGCAATTGTCTTATTTTTTAATTTTAGATAAGTTATTATATAGAAAAAGGGGTTTTGTCGAAAAAAACTTTGGTTCCTTTGATTCCCTCAGGTTTATTTGACTTTATTCTTTAACAAACCAACATAATCATAAAAAAGAAATCAAAAGATTCCAGAAGAAAGCAGTGGAAACCTGTTAATTTGACGCAATTGTCTAATTTTTCAATTTTAGATAAGTTTATATATAGAAAAAGGGGTTTTTTCGTAAAAAACTTAAATTCCTTTGATTCACTAAGGTTTATTTGACCTTATTCTTTAATAAACCAACATAATCATAAAAAAAAAAACCAAAAGATTCCAAAATAAAGCAGTGGAAATCTGTTTTTTTGACATAAATGTCTTATTTTTTAATTTTAGATAAGTTTTTATATAGAAAAAAGGGGTTTTGTCGTAAAAAACTTAGGTTCCTTTGATTCACTCAGGTTTATTTGATCTTATTCTTTAACAAACCAACATAATCATAAAAAGAAGTCTAAAGATTCCAAAAGAAAGCAGTGGAAACCTGTTTTTTTGACGCAATTGTCTTTTTTTTTTATTTTAGATATGTTTTATATGAAAAAACGGGTAATGTCGTAAAAAACTTAGGTTCCTTTAATTCACTCAGGTTTATTTGACCTTATTCTTCAACAAACAAACATAATCATAAAAAAAAAATCAAAAGATTCCAAAAGAAACCAGTGGAAAGCTGTTTTTTGACGCAATTGTCTTATTTCTTAATTTAAGATAAGTTATTATATAAAAAAAGGGGTTTTGTCGTAAAAAACTTAGGTTCCTTTGATTCACTCAGGTTTATTTGACCTTATTCTTTATTAAACCAACATAATCATAAAAAAGAAATCAAAAGATTCCAAAAGAAAGCAGTGGAAACCTGTTTTTTTGACGCAATTAGCTTATTTTATGATTTTAGATAAGTTATTATATAAAAAAACGGGTAATGTCGTAAAAAACTTAAGTTCCTTTAATTCACTCAGGTTTATTTAACCTTATTCTTTAACAAACCAACATAATCATAAAAACAATCAAAAGATATTAAAAGAAAGCAGTGGAAACCTGTTTTTTTGACGCAATTGTCTTATTTTTTAATTTTAGATAAGTTATTATATAGAAAAAGAGGTTTTGTCGTAAAAAAACTTAGGTTCTTTTAATTTACTCAGGTTTATTTGACCTTATTTTTAAACAAACCGACATAATCATAAAAAAAATCAAAAGATTCGAAAAGAAACCAGTGGAAAGCTATTTTTTTGACGCAATTGTCTTATTTCTTTATTTTAGATAAGTTATTATATAGAAAAAGGGGTTTTGTCGTAAAAAACTTTGGTTCCTTTGATTAACTCAGGTTTATTTGACCTTATTCTTCAACAAACAAACATAATCATAAAAAAGAAATCAAAAGATTCCAAAAGAAAGCAGTGGAAACCTGTTTTTTCGACGCAATTGTCTTATTTTTTAAATTAAGATAAGTTATTATATAGAAAAAGAGGTTTTGTCGTTAAAAACTTAGGTTCCTTTGATTCACTTAGGTTTATTTGACCTTATTCTTTAACAAACCAACATAATCATAAAAAAGAAATCAAAAGATTCCATAAGAAAGCAGTGGAAACCTGTTTTTTAACGCAATTGTCTAATTTTTCAATTTTAGATAAGTTTATATATTGAAAAAGGGGTTTTGTCCTAAAAAACTTAGGTTCCTTTAATTCGCTCAGGTTTATTTGACCTTATTCTTTAACAAACCAACGGAAACATAAAAAAGAAACCAAAAGATGTCAAAAGAAAGCAGTGGAAACCTGTTTTTTTGACGCAATTGTCTTATTTTTTAATTTTAGATAAGTTAATATATAGAAAATGGGGTTTTGTCAAAAAAAACTTTGGTTTCTTTGATTCCCTCAGGTTTATTTGACTTTATTCTTTAACAAACCAACATAATCATAAAAAAGAAATCAAAAGATTCCAAAAGAAAGCAGTGGAAACCTGTTTTTTTGACGCAATTGTCTTATTTTTATTTTTAGATAAGTTGTTATATAAAAAAGGGGTAATGTCGTAAAAAACTTATGTTCATTTAATTCACTCAGGTTTATTTGACCTTATTCTTTAACAAACCAACATAATCATAAAAAAGAAATCAAAAGATTCCAAAAGAAAGCAGTGGAAACCTGTGTTTTTGACGCAATTGTTTTATATTTTAGTTTTAGATAAGTTATTATATAGAAATAGGGGTTTTGTCCTAAAAAACTTAGGTTCCTTTAATTCACTCAGGTTTATTTGACCTTATTCTTCAACAAACAAACATAATCATAAAAAAAAAATTAAAAGATTCCAAAAGAAACCAGTGGAAAGCTGTTTTTTTGACGCAATTGTCTTATTTCTTAATTTTAGATAAGTTATTATATAAAAAAAGGGGTTTTGTCGTAAAAAACTTAGGTTCCTTTGATTCACTCAGGTTTATTTGACTTTATTCTTTAACAAACCAACATAATCATAAAAAAGAAATCAAAAGATTCCAAAAGAAAGCAGTGGAAACCTGTTTTTTTGACGCAATTAGCTTATTTTATGATTTTAGATAAGTTATTATATAAAAAAACGGGTAATGTCGTAAAAAACTTAAGTTCCTTTAATTCACTCAGGTTTATTTAACCTTATTCTTTAACAAACCAACATAATCATAAAAACAATCAAAAGATATTAAAAGAAAGCAGTGGAAACCTGTTTTTTTGACGCAATTGTCTTATTTTTTAATTTTAGATAAGTTATTATATAGAAAAAGAGGTTTTGTCGTAAAAAACTTAGGTTCTTTTAATTTACTCAGGTTTATTTGACCTTATTTTTAAACAAACTGACATAATCATAAAAAAAATCAAAAGATTCGAAAAGAAACCAGTGGAAAGCTATTTTTTTGACGCAATTGTCTTATTTCTTAATTTTAGATAAGTTATTATATAGAAAAAGGGGTTTTGTTGTAAAAAACTTTGGTTCCTTTGATTAACTCAGGTTTATTTGACCTTAGTCTTCAACAAACAAACATAATCATAAAAAAGAAATCAAAAGATTCCAAAAGAAAGCAGTTGAAACCTGTTTTTTTGACGCAATTGTCTTATTTTTTAAATTTAGATAAGTTATTATATAGAAAAAGAGGTTTTGTCGTTAAAAACTTAGGTTCCTTTGATTCACTTAGGTTTATTTGACCTTATTCTTTAACAAACCAACATAATCATAAAAAAGAAATCAAAAGATTCCAAAAGAAAGCAGTGGAAACCTGTGTTTTTGACGCAATTGTTTTATATTTTAGTTTTAGATAAGTTATTATATAGAAATAGGGGTTTTGTCCTAAAAAACTTAGGTTCCTTTAATTCACTCAGGTTTATTTGACCTTATTCTTCAACAAACAAACATAATCATAAAAAAAAAATTAAAAGATTCCAAAAGAAACCAGTGGAAAGCTGTTTTTTTGACGCAATTGTCTTATTTCTTAATTTTAGATAAGTTATTATATAAAAAAAGGGGTTTTGTCGTAAAAAACTTAGGTTCCTTTGATTCACTCAGGTTTATTTGACTTTATTCTTTAACAAACCAACATAATCATAAAAAAGAAATCAAAAGATTCCAAAAGAAAGCAGTGGAAACCTGTTTTTTTGACGCAATTAGCTTATTTTATGATTTTAGATAAGTTATTATATAAAAAAACGGGTAATGTCGTAAAAAACTTAAGTTCCTTTAATTCACTCAGGTTTATTTAACCTTATTCTTTAACAAACCAACATAATCATAAAAACAATCAAAAGATATTAAAAGAAAGCAGTGGAAACCTGTTTTTTTGACGCAATTGTCTTATTTTTTAATTTTAGATAAGTTATTATATAGAAAAAGAGGTTTTGTCGTAAAAAACTTAGGTTCTTTTAATTTACTCAGGTTTATTTGACCTTATTTTTAAACAAAC
This sequence comes from Hydra vulgaris, assembly GCF_022113875.1. NCBI lineage: Eukaryota > Metazoa > Cnidaria > Hydrozoa > Anthoathecata > Hydridae > Hydra > Hydra vulgaris. The sequence continues at coordinate 21,090,943 of NC_061163.1, read as the reverse complement.
TGACATAATCATAAAAAAAATCAAAAGATTCGAAAAGAAACCAGTGGAAAGCTATTTTTTTGACGCAATTGTCTTATTTCTTAATTTTAGATAAGTTATTATATAGAAAAAGGGGTTTTGTTGTAAAAAACTTTGGTTCCTTTGATTAACTCAGGTTTATTTGACCTTAGTCTTCAACAAACAAACATAATCATAAAAAAGAAATCAAAAGATTCCAAAAGAAAGCAGTTGAAACCTGTTTTTTTGACGCAATTGTCTTATTTTTTAAATTTAGATAAGTTATTATATAGAAAAAGAGGTTTTGTCGTTAAAAACTTAGGTTCCTTTGATTCACTTAGGTTTATTTGACCTTATTCTTTAACAAACCAACATAATCATAAAAAAGAAATCAAAAGATTCCAAAAGAAAGCAGTGGAAACCTGTTTTTTAACGCAATTGTCTAATTTTTCAATTTTAGATAAGTTTATATATTGAAAAAGGGGTTTTGTCCTAAAAAACTTAGGTTCCTTTAATTCGCTCAGGTTTATTTGACCTTATTCTTTAACAAACCAACGGAAACATAAAAAAGAAACCAAAAGATGTCAAAAGAAAGCAGTGGAAACCTGTTTTTTTGACGCAATTGTCTTATTTTTTAATTTTAGATAAGTTAATATATAGAAAAAGGGGTTTTGTCAAAAAAAACTTTGGTTCCTTTGATTCCCTCAGGTTTATTTGACTTTATTCTTTAACAAACCAACATAATCATAAAAAAGAAATCAAAAGATTCCAAAAGAAAGCAGTGGAAACCTGTTTTTTTGACGCAATTAGCTTATTTTTTGATTTTAGATAAGTTATTATATAAAAAAACGGGTAATGTCGTAAAAAACTTAAGTTCCTTTAATTCACTCAGGTTTATTTAACCTTATTCTTTAACAAACCAACATAATCATAAAAACAATCAAAAGATATTAAAAGAAAGCAGTGGAAACCTGTTTTTTTGACGCAATTGTCTTATTTTTTAATTTTAGATAAGTTATTATATAGAAAAAGAGGTTTTGTCGTAAAAAACTTAGGTTCTTTTAATTTACTCAGGTTTATTTGACCTTATTTTTAAACAAACCGACATAATCATAAAAAAAATCAAAAGATTCCAAAAGAAACCAGTGGAAAGCTATTTTTTTGACGCAATTGTCTTATTTCTTAATTTTAGATAAGTTATTATATAGAAAAAGGGGTTTTGTCGTAAAAAACTTTGGTTCCTTTGATTAACACAGGTTTATTTGACCTTATTCTTCAACAAACAAACATAATCATAAAAAAGAAATTAAAAGATTCCAAAAGAAAGCAGTGGAAACCTGTTTTTTTGACGCAATTGTCTTATTTTTTAAATTTAGAAAAGTTATTATATAGAAAACGAGGTTTTGTCGTTAAAAACTTAGGTTCCTTTGATTCACTTAGGTTTATTTGACCTTATTCTTTAACAAACCAACATAATCATAAAAAAGAAATCAAAAGATTCCAAAAGAAAGCAGTGGAAACCTGTTTTTTAACGCAATTGTCTAATTTTTCAATTTTAGATAAGTTTATATATTGAAAAAGGGGTTTTGTCCTAAAAAGCTTAGGTTCCTTTAATTCGCTCAGGTTTATTTGACCTTATTCTTTAACAAACCAACGGAAACATAAAAAAGAAACCAAAAGATGTCAAAAGAAAGCAGTGGAAACCTGTTTTTTTGACGCAATTGTCTTATTTTTTAATTATAGATAAGTTATTATATAGAAAAAGGGGTTTTGTCGAAAAAAACTTTGGTTCCTTTGATTCCCTCAGGTTTATTTGACTTTATTCTTTAACAAACCAACATAATCATAAAAAAGAAATCAAAAGATTCCAGAAGAAAGCAGTGGAAACCTGTTAATTTGACGCAATTGTCTAATTTTTCAATTTTAGATAAGTTTATATATAGAAAAAGGGGTTTTTTCGTAAAAAACTTAAATTCCTTTGATTCACTAAGGTTTATTTGACCTTATTCTTTAAAAAACCAACATAATCATAAAAAAAAAAACCAAAAGATTCCAAAATAAAGCAGTGGAAATCTGTTTTTTTGACATAAATGTCTTATTTTTTAATTTTAGATAAGTTTTTATATAGAAAAAAGGGGTTTTGTCGTAAAAAACTTAGGTTCCTTTGATTCACTCAGGTTTATTTGATCTTATTCTTTAACAAACCAACATAATCATAAAAAGAAATCAAAAGATTTCAAAAGAAAGCAGTGGAAACCTGTGTTTTTGACGCAATTGTCTTGTTTTTTAATTTTAGATAAGTTATTATATAAAAAAAGAGGTTTTGTCGTAAAAAACTTAGGTTCCTTTGATTCACTCAGGTTTATTTGATCTTATTCTTTAACAAACCAACATAATCATAAAAAAGAAATCAAAAGATTCCAAAAGAAAGCAGTGGAAACCTGTTTTTTAACGCAATTGTCTAATTTTTCAATTTTAGATAAGTTTATATATTGAAAAAGGGGTTTTGTCCTAAAAAGCTTAGGTTCCTTTAATTCGCTCAGGTTTATTTGACCTTATTCTTTAACAAACCAACGGAAACATAAAAAAGAAACCAAAAGATGTCAAAATAAAGCAGTGGAAATCTGTTTTTTTGACATAAATGTCTTATTTTTTAATTTTCGATAAGTTATTATATAAAAAAGTGGTTTTGTCGTAAAATTCTTAGGTTTCTTTGATTCACTCAGGTTCATTTGACCTTATTTTTTAACAAACTAACATAATCTTAAAAAAGAAATAAAAAAATTCCAAAAGAAAGCAGTGGAAACCTGTTTTTTTAACGCAATTGTCTTGTTTTTTAATTTTAGATAAGTTATTATATAAAAAAAGAGGTTTTGTCGTAAAAAACTTAGGTTCCTTTGATTCACTCAGGTTTATTTGACCTTATTCATTAACAAACCAAGATAATCATAAAAAAAAAATTAAAAGATTCCAAAAGAAAGCAGTGGAAACCTGTTTTTTTGACGCAATTGTCTTATTTTTTAATTTTAAATAAGTTATTATATAGAAAAGTGGTTTTGGTCGTAAAAAACTTAGGTTCCTATGATTTACTCGGGTTTATTTAACCTTATTCTTTAACAAACCAACATAATCATAAAAATGAAATTAAAAGATTCAAAAAGAAAGCAGTGAAACCTGTTTTTTTGACGCAATTGTCTTATTTCTTAATTTTAGATAAGTTATTATATCGAAAAAGGGGTTTTGTCGTAAAAAACTTAGGTTCCTTTGATTCACTCAGGTTTATTTGACCTTATTCTGTAACAAACCAACATAATCATAAAAATTAAATCAAAATATTTCATAAAAAAGCAGTGGAAACCTGTTTTTCTGACGCAATAATCTTATTTTTTAATTTTAGATAAGATATTATATAGAAAAAGGGGTTTCGTCGTGAAAAACTTGGGTTCCTTTGATTCACTCAGGTTTATTTGACCTTATTCTTTAACAAACCAACATAATCATAAAAAAGAAATCAAAAGATTTCAAAAGAAAGCAGTGGAAACCTGTGTTTTTGACGCAATTGTTTTATATTTTAATTTTAGATAAGTTATTATATAGAAATAGGGGTTTTGTCATGAAAAACTTAGGTTCCTTTGATTCACTGAGGATTATTTGACCTTATTATTTAACAAACCAATATAATCATAAAAAAGAAAGCAAAAGATTTCAAAAGAAAGGAGTGGATGTTTGTTTTTTTGACGCAATTGTCTTATTTTTTAATTTTAGTTAAGTTATTATATAGAAAAAGGGGTTTTGTCGTAAAAAACTTGGGTTCCTTTGATTCACTCAGGTTTAATTGACTTTATTCTTTAACAAACCAACATAATCATAAAAAAGAAATCAAAAGATTCCAAAAGAAAGCAGTGGAAACCTGTTTTTCTGACGCAATTGTCTTATTTTTTAATTTTAGATAAGTTATTATATAGAAAAAGGAATTTTGTCGAAAAAAAGTTCGCTTCCTTTGATTCACTCAGGTTTATTTGACCTTATTCTTTAACAGACCAACATAATCATAAAAAAAAAATCAAAAGATTTCAAAAGAAAGCAGTGGAAACCTGTTTTTTTGACGCAATTGTCTTATTTTTTAATTTCAGATAAGTTATTATATAGAAAAAGGGGTTTTGTCGTAAAAAACTTTGGTTCCTTTGATTCCCTTAGGTTTATTTGACCTTATTCTTTAACAAACCAACATAATCATAAAAAAGAAATCAAAAGATTCCAAAAGAAAGCAGTGGAGACCTGTTTTTTAGACGCAATGGTCTTATTTTTTAATTTTAGATAAGTTATTATATAGAAAAAGGGGTTTTGTCGTAAAAAACTTAGGTTCCTTTTATTCCCTCAGGTTTATTTGACCTTATTCTTTAACAAACCAACATAATCATAAAAACAATTAAAAGATATTAAAAGAAATCAGTGGAAACCTGTTTTTTTGACGCAATTGTCTTATTTTTTAATTTTAGATAAGTTATTATATAGAAAAAGGGGTTTTGTCGTAAAAAACTTAGGTTCCTTTGATTTACTCAGGTTTATTTGACCTTATTCTGTAACAAACCAACATAATCATAAAAAATAAATCAAAATATTTCAAAAAAAAGCAGTGGAAACCTGTTTTTCTGACGCAATTGTATTATTTTTTAATTTTAGATAAGTTATTCTATAGAAAAAGGTGTTTTGTCGTGAAAAACTTGGGTTCCTTTGATTTACTCAGGTTTATTTAACCTTATTCTTTAACAAACCAACATAATTATAAAAAAAAAATCAAAAGATTCCAAAAGAAAGCAGTGGAAACCTGTTTTTTTGACGCAATTGTCTTATTTTTTAATTTTAGATAAGTTATTATATAGAAAAAGGGGTTTTGTCGTAAAAAACTTAGGTTCGTTTGATTCACTCAGGTTTATTTGATCTTATTCTTTTACAAACCAACATAATCATAAAAAAAAATCTAAAGATTCCAAAAGAAAGCAGTGGAAACCTGTTTTTTTGACGCAATTGTTTTTTTTTTTTTATTTTAGATATGTTTTATATAAAAAAACGGGTAATGTCGTAAAAAACTTAGGTTCCTTTAATTCACTCAGGTTTATTTGACCATATTCTTTAACAAACCAACATAATCATAAAAAAAATCAAAAGATTCCAAAAGAAACCAGTGGAAAGCTGTTTTTTTGACGCAATTGTCTTATTTCTTAATTTTAGATAAGTTATTATATAGAAAAAGGGGTTTTGTCGTAAAAAACTTAGGATCCTTTGATTCACTCAGGTTTATTTGACCTTATTTTTTAACAAACCAACATAATCATAAAAAAGAAATAAAAAAATTCCAAAAGATAGCAGTGGAAACCTGTTTTTTTAACGCAAATGTCTTGTTTTTTAATTTTAGATAAGTTATTATATAAAAAAAGAGGTTTTGTCGTAAAAAACTTAGGTTCCTTTGATTCACTCAGGTTTATTTGACCTTATTCATTAACAAACCAAGATAATCATAAAAAAAAAATCAAACGATTCCAAAAGAAAGCAGTGGAAACCTGTTTTTTTGACGCAATTGTCTTATTTTTTAATTTTAAATAAGTTATTATATAGAAAAAGTGGTTTTGGTCGTAAAAAACTTAGGTTCCTATGATTTACTCGGGTTTATTTGACCTTATTCTTTAACAAACCAACATAATCATAAAAAAGAAATTAAAAGATTCAAAAAGAAAGCAGTGAAACCTGTTTTTTTGACGCAATTGTCTTTTTTTTAATTTTAGATAAGTTGTTATATAAAAAAGGGGTTTTGTCGTTAAAAACTTAGGTTCCTTTAATTCACTCAGTATTATTTGACCTTATTTTTTAACAAATCAACATAATCATAAAAAAGAAATCAAGAGATTCCAAAAGAAAGCAGTGGAAACCTGTTTTTTTGACGCAATTGTCTTATTTTTTGATTTTAGATAAGTTATTATATAAAAAAACGGGTAATGTCGTAAAAAACTTATGTTCCTTTAATTCACTCAGGTTTATTTGACCTTATTCTTTAACAAACCAACATAATCATAAAAAAAATCAAAAGATATTAAAAGAAAGCAGTGGAAACTTTTTTTTTTGACGCAATTGTCTTATTTTTTAATTTTAGATAAGTTATTATTTAGAAAAAGAGGTTTTGTCGTAAAAAACTTAAGTTCCTTTAATTTACTCAGGTTTATTTGACCTTATTTTTAAACAAACTAACATAATAATTAAAAAAATCAAAAGATACCAAAAGAAACCATTAGAAAGCTGTTTTTTTGACGCAATTGTCATATTTCTTAATTTTAGATAAGTTATTATATCCAAAAAGGGGTTTTGTCGTAAAAAACTTAGGTTCCTTTGATTCACCCAGGTTTAATTGAACTTATTCTGTAACAAACCAACATAATCATAAAAAAGAAATCAAAATATTTCATAAAAAAGCAGTGGAAACCTGTTTTTCTGACGCAATAATCTTATTTTTTAATTTTAGATAAGATATTATATAGAAAAAGGGGTTTTGTCGTGAAAAACTTGGGTTCCTTTGATTCACTCATGTTTATTTGACCTTTTTCTTTAACAAACCAACATAATCATAAAAAAGAAATCAAACGATTCCAAAAGAAAGCAGTGGAAACCTGTGTTTTTGACACAATTGTTTTATATTTTAATTTTAGATAAGTTATTATATAGAAATAGGGGTTTTGTCATGAAAAACTTAGGTTCCTTTGATTCACTGAGGATTATTTGACCTTATTATTTAACAAACCAATATAATCATAAAAAAGAAAGCAAAAGATTTCAAAAGAAAGGAGTGGATGTTTGTTTTTTTGACGCAATTGTCTTATTTTTTAATTTTAGATAAGTTATTATATAGAAAAAGGGGTTTTGTCGTAAAAATCTTTAGTTCCTTTGATTCACTCAGGTTTATTTGACCTTATTCTTTAACAAACCAACATAATCATAAAAAAAATCAAAAGATTTCAAAAGAAAGCAGTGGAAACCTGTTTTTTTAAAGCAATTGTGTTATTTTTTAATTTTAGACAAGTTATTATATAGAAAAAGGGGTTTTGTCGTAAAAAATTTAGGTTTCTTTAATTCACTCAGGTTTATTTGACCTTATTCTTTAACAAACCAATATAATCATAAAAACGAAATCAAAAGATTCTACAAGAAAGCAGTGGAAACCTGTTTTTCTGACGCAATTGTCCTTATTTTTAATTTTAGATAAGTCATTATATAGAAAAAGGGGTTTTGTCGTTAAAAACTTTGGTTCCTTTGATTCACTCAGGTTTAATTGTCCTTATTCTTCAACAAACCAACATAACAATAAAAAAGAAATCAAAAGATTCCAAAAGAAAGCAGTGGAAACTTGTTTTTTTGACGCAATTGTCTTAATTTTTAATTTTAGAAAAGTTATTATATAAAAAAAGGGGTTTTGTCGTAAAAAACTTTGGTTCCTTTGATTCACTCAGGTTTATTCGACCTTATTCTTAAACAAACTAATATAATCATAAAAGAGAAATCAAAAGTTTCTCAAAGAAAGCAGTGGAAACCTGTTTTTCTGACGCAATTGTCTTAATTTTTAATTTTAGATAAGTTATTATATAGAAAAAGGGGTTTTGTCGTAAAAAACTTAGGTTCCTTTGATTCACTCAGGTTTATTTGACCTTATTCGTTACGAACCAACATAATCATAAAAAAGAAATCAAAAGATTCCAAAAGAAAGCAGTGGAAACCTGTTTTTTTGACGCAAGTGTCTTATTTTTTATTATTTGATAAGTTATTATGTAGAAAAAGGGGTTTTGTCGTCAAAAAAATAGGTTCCTTTGATTCACTCAGGTTTATTTAACTTTATTCTTTAACAAACCAACATAATCATAAAAAAGAAATCAAAAGATTCTAAAAGAAAGCAGTGGAAACCTGTTTTTTTGACGCAATTGTATTTTTTTTTTGATTTTAGAAAAATTATTTTATACAAAAAGGGGTTTTGTCGTAAAAAACTTAGGTTCCTTTGATTCACTCAGGTTTATTTGACCTTATTCTTTAACAAACCAACATAATCATAAAAAAGAATTCAAAAGATTCTAAAAGAAAGCAGTGGAAACCTGTTTTTTTGACGCAATTGTATTTTTTTTTGATTTTAGAATAATTATTATATAGAAAAAGGGGTTTTGTCGTAAAAAACTTAGGTTCCTTTGATTCACTCAGGTTTATTTGACCTTATTCTTTAACAAACCAATATAATCATAAAAAAGAAAGCAAAAGATTTCAAAAGAAAGGAGTAAATACTTGTTTTTTTGACGCAATTGTCATATTTTATAATTTTAGATAAGTTATTATATAGAAAAAGGGGTTTTGTCGTAAAAAACTTAGGTTCCTTTGATTCACTCAGGTTTATTTGACCTTATTCTTTAACAAATAAACATAATCATAAAAAAGAAATTAAAAGATTCCAAAAGAAAGCAGTGGAAACCTGTTTTTTTGACGCATTTGTCTTATTTTTTATTATTAGATAATTTATTATGTAGAAAGAGGGGTTTTGTCGTAAAAAACTTTGGTTCCTTTGATTCACTCAGGTTTATTTGACCTTATTCTTTAACAAACCAACATAATCATAAAAAAAATCAAAAGATTCCAAAAGAAAGCAGTGGAAACCTGTTTTTTTGACGAAATTGTCTTATTTTTTAGTTTTAGATAAGTTATTATATAGAAAAAGGGGTTTTGTCGTAAAAAACTTAGGTTCCTTTAATTCACTCAGGTTTGATTGACCTTAATTTTAAACAAACCAACATAATCATAAAAAAGAAATCAAAAGATTCAAAAAGAAAGCAGTGGAAACCTGTTTTTTTGACGCAATTGTCTTAGTTCTTAATTTTAGATAAGTTATTATATTGAAAAAGGGGTTTTGTCGTAAAAAACTTAGGTTCCTTTGATTCACTCAGGTTTATTTGACCTTATTTTTCAACAAACCAACATAATTATAAAAAAGAAATCAAAGATTTCAAAAGAAAGCAGTGGAATTTTGTTTTTTTGACGCAATTGTTTTATTTTTTAATTTTAGATAAGTTATAATATAGAAAGGGTCTTATTTTTTAGTTTTAGATAAGTTATTATATAGAAAAAGGGGTTTTGTCGTAAAAAACTTAGGTTCCTTTAATTCACTTAGGTTTGATTGACCTTAATTTTAAACAAACCAACATAATCATAAAAAAGAAATCAAAAGATTCAAAAAGAAAGCAGTGGAAACCTGTTTTTTTGACGCAATTGTCTTATTTCTTAATTTTAGATAAGTTATTATATAGAAAAAGGGGTTTTGTCGTCAAAAACATAGGTTCCTTTGCTTCACTTAGGTTTATTTGACCTTATTCTTTAACAAACCAACATAATCAAAAAAAAGAAATCGAAAGATTCTAAAAGAAAGCAGTGGAAACCTGTTTTTTTGACGCAATTGTATTTTTTTTTGATTTTAGATAAATTATAATATACAAAAAGGGGTTTTGTCGTAAAAAACTTAGGTTCCTTTGTTTCACTCAGGTTTATTTGACCTTATTCTTTAACAAACCAACATAATCGTAAAAAAAACAACCAACATAATCATAAAAAAGAAATCAAAGATTCCAAAAGAAAGCAGTGGAAACCTGTTTTTTTGACGCAATTGTCTTATTTCTTAATTTTAGATAAGTTATTATATAGAAAAAGGGGTTTTGTCGTAAAAAACTTAGGTTCCTTTGATTCACTCATGTTTATTTGACCTTATTCTTTAACAAACTAACATAATCAAAAAAAAAATCAAAAGATTCCAAAAGAAAGCAGTGGAAACCTGTTTTTTTGACGCAATTATCTTATTTTTTGATTTTAGAAAAACTATTATATTGAAAAAGGGGTTTTGTCGTAAAAAACATACGTTCCTTTGATTCACTCAGGTTTATTTGACCTTATTCTTTAACGAACCAACATAATCATAAAAAAGAAATCAAAAGATTCCAAAAGAAAGCAGTGGAAACCTGTTTTTTTAAAGCAATTGTCTTATTTTTCAATTTTAGATAAGTTATTATAAAGAAAAAGGGGTTTTGTCGTAAAAAACTTAGGTTTCCTTGACTCACTCAGGTTTATTTGACCTTATTCTTTAACAAACCAATATAATCATAAAAAAGAAATCAAAAGATTTCAAAAGAAAGGAGTGGATACTTGTTTTTTTGACGCAATTGTCTTATTTTTTAATTTTAGATAAGTTATTATATAGAAAATAGGGTTTTGTCGTAAAAAACTTAGATTCCTTTGATTCACTCAGGTTTATTTGACTTTATTCTTTACCAAACTAACATAATCATAAATAAGAAATCAAAAGATTCCAAAAGAAAGCAGTAGAAACCTGTTTTTTTGACGCAATTGTCTTATTTTTTTAATTTTAGATAAGTTATTATATAGAAAAAGGGGTTTTGTCGAAAAAAACTTATGTTCCTTTGATTCACTCAGGTTTATTTGACCTTATTCTTTAACAAACCAACATAATCATAAAAAAGAATTCAAAAGATTCTAAAAGAAAGCAGTGGAAACCTGTTTTTTTGACGCAATTGTCTTATTTTTTAATTTTAGATAAGTTATTATATAGAAAAAGGGGTTTTGTCGTCAAAAAAATAGGTTCCTTTGATTCACTCAGGTTTATTTGACCTTATTCTTTAACAAACCAACATAACCATAAAAAAGAAATCAAAAGATTCTAAAAGAAAGCAGTGGAAACCTGTTTTTTTGAGGCAATTGTATTTTTTTTTGATTTTAGAAAAATTATAATATAGAATAAGGGGTTTTGTCGTAAAAAACTTAAGTTCCTTTGATTCACTCAGGTTTATTTGACCTTAATAATTAAACAAACCAACATAATCATAAAAAAGAAATAAAAAGATTAAAAAAGAATGGAGTGGAAACCTATTTTTTTAACGAAATTGTCATATTTTTTAATTTTAGATAAGTTATTATATAGAAAAAGGCGTTTTGTCGTAAAAAACTTAGGTTCCTTAGAATTACTCAGGTTTATTTGACCTTATTTTTTAACAAATTAACAAAATCATAAAAAAAAAATCAAAAGATTCAAAATAAAAGCAGCGGAAAACTGTTTTTTTTGACGCAATTGTCTTAATTTTTAATTTTAGATAAGTTATTATATGAAAAAGGGGTTTTGTTGTATAAAAATTGGGTTCCTATAAATCATTCATGTTTAATTGATCTTAATCTTTAATAAAATTAGATAATCATAAAAATGAAATCAAAAGATTCTAAAAGAATGTAGTGGAAACCTGTTTTTTTAACGCAATTGTCGTTTTTTTTAAGTTTAGATAAGTTATTATATTGAATTAGGGGTTTTGTCGTAAAAAAATTTTGGTTCCTTTGATTCACTAAGGTTTTTTTGACCTTATTATTTAACAAATTAACATATTCATAAAAAAAGAAATCAAAAGATTCCAAGCAAAGCAGTGGAAATCTGTTTTTTTGACGCAATTGTATTTTTTTTTGATTTTAGAAAAATTATTATATACAAAAAGGGGTTTTGTCGTAAAAAACTTAGGTTCCTTTGATTCACTCAGGTTTATTTGACCTTATTCTTTAACAAACCAACATAATCATAAAAAAGAAATCAAAAGATTCCAAATGAAAGCAGTGGAAACCAGTTTTTTTAACGCAATTGTCTAATTTTTTAATTTTAGATAAGTTATTATATAGAAATAGGGGTTTTGTCGTATAAAACATAGGTTCCTTTGATTCACTGAGGATTATTTGACCTTATTCTTTAACAAACCAATATAATCATAAAAAAGAAAGCAAAAGATTTCAAAAGAAAGGAGTGGATATTTGTTTTTTTGACGCAATTGTCTTATTTTTTAATTTTAGATAAGTTATTATATAGAAAAAGGGGTTTTGTCGTAAAAAACTTAGGTTTCCTTGATTCACTCAGGTTTATTTGACCTTATTCTTTTACAAACCAATATAATCATGAAAAAGAAATCAAAAGTTTTTTAAAAAAAGCAGTGGAAACGTTTTTTTTTGACGCAATTGTCTTATTTTGTAATTTTAGATAAGTTATTATATAGAAAATAGGGTTTTGTCGTAAAAAACTTAGATTCCTTTGATTCACTCAGGTTTATTTGACTTTATTCTTTACCAAACTAACATAATCATATATAAGAAATCAAAAGATTCCAAAAGAAAGCAGTAGAAACCTGTTTTTTTGACGCAATTGTCTTATTTTTTAATTTTAGATAAGTTATTATATAGAAAAAGGGGTTTTGTCGAAAAAAACTTATGTTCCTTTGATTCACTCAGGTTTATTTGACCTTATTCTTTAACAAACCAACATAATAATAAAAAAGAATTCAAAAGATTCTAAAAGAAAGCAGTGGAAACCTGTTTTTTTGACGCAATTGTCTTATTTTTTAATTTTAGATAAGTTATTATATAGAAAAAGGGGTTTTGTCGTCAAAAAAATAGGTTCCTTTGAATCACTCAGGTTTATTTGACCTTATTCTTTAACAAACCAACATAATCATAAAAAAGAAATCAAAAGATTCTAAAAGAAAGCAGTGGAAACCTGTTTTTTTGAGGCAATTGTATTTTTTTTTGATTTTAGAAAATCTATAATATAGAATAAGGGGTTTTGTCGTAAAAAACTTAGGTTCCTTTGATTCACTCAGGTTTATTTGACCTTAATAATTAAACAAACCAACATAATCATAAAAAAGAAATAAAAAGATTAAAAAAGAATGGAGTGGAAACCTATTTTTGTAACGAAATTGTCATATTTTTTAATTTTAGATAAGTTATTATATAGAAAAAGGCGTTTTGTCGTAAAAAACTTAGGTTCCTTAGAATTACTCAGGTTTATTTGACCTTATTTTTTAACAAACCAACAAAATCATAAAAAAAAAATCAAAAGATTCAAAATAAAAGCAGCGGAAAACTGTTTTTTTGAAGCAATTGTCTTAATTTTTAATTTTAGATAAGTTATTATATGAAAAAGGGGTTTTGTTGTATAAAAATTGGGTTCCTATAAATCATTCATGTTTAATTGATCTTAATCTTTAATAAAATTAGATAATCATAAAAATGAAATTAAAAGATTCTAAAAGAATGTAGTGGAAACCTGTTTTTTTGACGCAATTGTCGTTTTTTTTAAGTTTAGATAAGTTATTATATTGAATTAGGGGTTTTGTCGTAAAAAAATTTTGGTTCCTTTGATTCACTAAGGTTTTTTTGACCTTATTATTTAACAAATTAACATATTCATAAAAAAAGAAATCAAAAGATTCCAAGCAAAGCAGTTGAAATCTGTTTTTTTGACGCAATTGTATTTTTTTTTGATTTTAGAAAAATTATTATATACAAAAAGGGGTTTTGTAGTAAAAAACTTAGGTTCCTTTGATTCACTCAGGTTTATTTGACCTTATTCTTTAACAAACCAACATAATCATAAAAAAGAAATCAAAAGATTCTAAATGAAAGCAGTGGAAACCAGTTTTTTTAACGCAATTGTCTAATTTTTTAATTTTAGATAAGTTATTATATAGAAATAGGGGTTTTGTCGTATAAAACTTAGGTTCCTTTGATTTACTGAGAATTATTTGACCTTATTCTTTAACAAATCAACATAATCATAAAAAAGGAATCAAATGATTTTAAAAGAAAGCAGTGGAAACCTGTTTTTTTGAGGCAAGTGTCTTATTTCTTAATTTCAGATAAGTTATTATATAGAAAAAGGGGTTTTTTCGTAAAAAACTTAAGTTCCTTTGATTCACTCAGGTTTATTTGACCTTATTCTTTAATAAACCAACATAATCCTAAAAAGAAATCAAAAGATTTCATAAGAAAGCAGTGGAAACCTGTTTTTTTGACGCAATTGTCTTGCTTTTTACATTTAGATAAATTATTATATAGAAAAAGAGATTTTTTCGTAAGAAACTTAGATTGCTTTGATTCACTCAGGTTTATTTGACCTTAATCTTCAACAAACCATCATAAACATAAAAAAGAAATCAAAAGATTTAAAATGAACGCAGTGGAAAGATGTTTTTTTGACGCAAATGTCTTAATATTCAATTTTAGATAAGTTATTATATGAAAAAGGGGTTTTGTCTTAAAAAACTTAGATTCCTATGATACAATCAGTTTTATTTGACCTTATTCTTTAATAAACCAACATAATCATAAAAAGAAATCAAAAGATTCCAAAAGAAAGCAGTGAAAACCTGTTTTTTCATGGCAATTGTCTTTTTTTTTAAGTTTAGATCAGTTATTATATGGAAAAAGGGGTTTTGTCGTAAAAAAACTTAAGTTCCTTTGATTAACTCAGGTTTATTTGACCATATTGTTTAACAAACGAACATAATCATAAAAAAAAACTCAAAAGATTCAAAATAAAAGTAGTGCAAACTTGTTTTTTTGACGCAATTGTCTTATTTTTGAATATTAGATAAGTTAACATATAGAAAAAAGGGTTTTGTCATAAAAAACTTAGGTTCCTTTGATTCACTCAGGTTTATTTGACCTTATTCTTTAACAAACCAAAATAATCATAAAAAAGAAATCAAAAAATTCCAAAAGAAAGCAGTGAAAACCTGTTTTTTTGACGCAATTGTCTTATTTTTGAATATTAGATAAGTTAACATATAGAAAAAGGGGTTTTGTCGTAAAAAACTTAGGTTCCTTTGATTCACTCAGGTTTATTTGACTTTATTCTTTAACAAACCAACATAATCATAAAAAAAAAAACAAAAGGTTTCAAAAGAAAGCAGTGGATATCTGTTTTATTGTTGTTTTTAAGTAAAAATATAATTTTCGTGAAAATGTTATCGAGCTTTCAGCATTCTTTAACTAAAAAACATAAAATGAGCTAAATTGATTTTCTTTTTAATGACTTATTTTTTACAAATCAACATAATCATAAAAAAGAAATCAAATGATTTTAAAAGAAAGCAGTGGAAGTCTGTTTTTTTGAGGCAAGTGTCTTATTTCTTAATTTCAGATAAGTTATTATATGGAAAAAGGGGTTTTGTCGTAAAAAACTTAGATTCCTTTGATTCACTCAGGTATGATTAAACTTATTTTTTAACAAACCAATATAATTATAAAAAAGAAATCAAAAGATTCAAAATGAAAGCAGTGGAAAGCTGTTTTTTTAACGCAATTGTCTTAATATATAATTTTATATATGTTATTATATGAAAAAGGGGTTTTGTCGTATAAAACTTAGGGTTTCTTTGATTCACTCATGTTTATTAGATCCTTATCTTTGATAAAATTAGATAACCTCAAAAAAGAAATCAAAAGATTTTAAAAGAATGCAGTTAAAACTTGTTTTTTTGACGCAATTGTCGTTTTTTTTAATTTTATATAAGTTATTATATAGAAAAAGGAGTTTTGTCGTAAAAAACTTAAGTTCCTTTGATTTACTCAGGTATATTTGACCATATTGTGTAACAAACGAACATAATCATAAAGAAAAAGTCAAAAGATTCAAAATGAAAGTAGTGTAAACCTGTTTTTTTGACGCAATTATCTTAAATTTTAATTTTAGATATGTTATTATATCGAAAAAGGGGTTTTGTCGTAAAAAACTTAGGTTCCTTTGATTCACTCAGGTTTATTTGACTTTATTATTTAACAAACCAACATAATCATAAAAAAGAAATCAAAAGATTCCAGAAGAAGGCAGTATAAATCTGTTTTTTTAACGCAATTGCCTTCTTTTTTTATTTTAGATAAGTAATAATATAGAAAAAGGGGTTTTGTCGTTAAAAACTTAGGTTCCTTTGATTCACTTAAGTTTCTTTGACCTTATTGTTTAACAAACGAACATAATCACACAAAAGAAATCAAAAGATTCTATAAGAAAGCAGTGGAAACCTGTTTTTTTGACGCAACTGTCTTATTTTTAATTTTAGATAAGTTATTATATAGAAAAAGGGGTTTTGTCGTAAAAAACTTAGGTTCCTTTGATTCACTCAGGTTTATTTGACCTTATTCTTTAACAAAGCAACATAACCATAAAAAAGAAATAAAAAGATTCTAAAAGAAAGCAGTGAAAACCGGTTTTTTTGACGCAATTGTATTATTTTTTAATTTTAGATAGGTTTTTTTATATAAAAAGGGGTTTTGTCGTAAAGAACTTAGGTTTTTTTTGATTCACTCAGGTTTATTTGACCTTATTCTTTGACAAACCAATATAATCATAAAAAAAAATTCAAAAGATTCCAAAAGATAGCAGTGGATACCTGTTTTTTGGTTGTGTTTAAGTGAAAAAATGATTTTCGTGAAATTGTTTATCGAGCTTTTAGCATTCTTTAACTAAAAAACAGAAAATTAGCTAGGTTTTGTTTTCTTTTAAATGACTTATTTTTTACAAATCAACATAATCATAAAAAAGAAATCAAAAGATTCCAAAAGAAAGCAGTGGAAACCTGTTTTTTTGAGACAATTGTTTTATTTCTTAACTTTAGATCAGTTATTATATGGAAAAAGGAGTTTTGTCGTAAAGAACATAGGTTCCTTTGATTCACTTTGATTCACAAGTTTTCTTGACCTTATTCTTTAACAAAGCAACATAACCATAAAAAATAAATCAAAAGATTCTAAAAAAAAGCAGTGGAAACCTGTTTTTTTGACGCATTTGTTTTGATTTTAAATTTTAGATAAGTTATTATATAGAAAAAATGGTTTTGTAGTCAAAAACTTATGTTCCATTGATTCACTTAGGTTTTATTGACCTTATTTTTAAACAAATTTAACATAATTATAAAAAAGAAATCAAAAGTTTCCAAAAAAAAGCAGTGAAAACATGTTTTTTTGACGTAGTTTTCTTGTTTTTTAATTTTATTTAAGTTATTATTTTAAAAATGGGGTTTTGTCGTAAAAAACTTAGGTTCGATTTATTCACTCAGAATTATTTAAGCTTATTCTATAACAGACCAGCATAGTCTTAAAAAATAAAGTTAAAAGATATAAAATGGAAGCGTAGAAACCTGTTTTTTTGATACAATTATCTTTTTTTTTAATTTTTGATTAGTCATTATATAGAAAAAAGAGTTTTGTCGTAAAAAAACTTAGGTTTTTAATTGATTCACTCAGGTTTATTTGACCTTATTCTTTAACAAACCAACATAATTTTAAAAAAGAAATAAAAAGATTCCAAAAGCATGCAGTGGAAACCTATTTTTTTGACGCAATCGTCTTATTTTTTAATTTTAGATAAGTTATTATATTGAAAAAGGGGTTTTGTCGTAAAAAAATTAGGTTCGATCAATTCACTCAGGGACGTTTGAGCATATTCTATAACAAATCAACATAATCTTGAAAATGAAGTCAAAAGAATTCAAACGAAAGAAGTGGAAACCAGTTTTTTCGAAGCAAATTTCTACTTTTTTAGTTTTATATAAGTTGTTATATTAAAAAAGGGATTTGTCGTAAAAAACTTAGGTTCGATAGATTCACTCAGGTTTATTTGAGCTTATTATTTAACAAACCAACATAATCTTTAAAAAGAAGTCAAAAGACTTTAAAAGAAAGCAGTGGAAACCAGTTTTTATGACGCAATTGTCTTATTTTTTAATTTGAGATAAGTTATTATATTGAAAAAGGGGTTTTGTAAGATAAAACTTGATTTAATCAAGTTTATGTGACCTTGTTTTTTAGCAAAATAACATAATCTTAAAAAATAAATAAAAAGATTTCAAAAAAAAGTAGTGGAAAGCTGTTTTTTTGACGCAATTGTCCTCTTTTTTAAGTTTACATAAGTTATTATATTGAAATAGGGTTTTTGTAAGAAAAAACTTGGGTTTCTTTGATTCAATCAAGTTTATTTGACCTTATTCTTTAACAAACCAACATAATTATAAAAACGAAATTAAAAGATTCTAAAAGAAAGCAGTGGAAACTTGTTCTTTTGACGCACTTGTTTATTTTTTAACTTTAGATAAGTTATTTTATTGAAAAAGGGGTTTTGTCGTAAAAAACTTAGGTTCCTTTGATTCACTTATGTTTGTTTGACCTCATTCTTTAATAAACTAACATAATTTCAAAATAGAAATCAAATGATTCTAAAAGAAAGCAATGGAAACCTGTTTTTTTGACGCAATTGTCTTTTTTTTTAATTTTAGATAAGTTATTATATAGAAAAAGGTGTTTTGTCGTTAAAAGCTTAGGTTCCTTTGATTCACTCAGGTTTATTTGACCTTATTCTTTAACATACCAACATATTTATAAAAAAAGTAATCAAAAGTTCTGAAAGAAAGCAGTTGAAACTTGTTTTTTGACGCAATTAAACGGGTATTTGCCCAATGGGCATTTGTTGTTTTCAAATTGGTTTAGAATACGTTTAGATGGCATTTACCTCGATCAAAATGTTTAGGATTCTATTCTTAACTACTGATCTCTCTAATAACTCGTTAGCGCATCTCTATTATCAAAAGTGAAGCCATTTTTTTGTACGGCTGCCATATTGGAAAGCCTTAGAATACTGAAAATACAGTGATTGCGCTTGAAGATGTACTTTTTTACTTTGTTTATACCTACGCGACCAAGTCACATATTTCAATGATATTATTATATTTAAAATGTTTGAAGCTGTAAAAATTATAAAAAGGAATTAAAAACACGCAAGACAATAATGACGAAGAGAAATATCGTTATTAAGAAATAATAAAATTTGTATTGCTTTCTATGAACTAGTTAAGTTTATTGAATTTTTGATTTTCTAAATAAATTTTTTCTGAAAGACAAATTGATATTTAATCTGGTTACTTTTGGGTGTTTATTTTAACAATTTGATGCAACCTTACTTAGCAATAGTAGCTGGAAAGTAACTTTACAAGTATAAAATATGATAAAAACATTGTATTAAACACTTTTGTAAATGGTTTTCTATTTTTTGAGGTTCCGAGGACATGTTTATATTGTTCCACAACTGATATATCATCAACTATGCAATACTTTATTATAATTGATATCACTTAATAACAATGTTTTGTTCTGTTGCCTTGCTAACTTTAATTACACTTTGTGAAGGTTTGACAAAGCCATCTCTAACTTTAAAAAACACTAGATTTTTGGTGATAACTAGTTATTTGCAGTTTTACATTAAAGTGTTTGGTGTTTTAGACTAACTAACAGTATCGCATGCATGTTGATTGTGTATATGTAAATATGGTATAAATGAAAACAGACAGGGTTTCTTTCAAGTTTTTTTAAAACTATCGACTCTAAAGTAAAATAATAATGATTCAGCTAACATCTATCAGTTTTATACTGTTAGATATTAGTTGTTTAATTAATAAATATTAAAAATGTTTCTTGTGAAAACAAATAAGCAACATAAAAGACCAAAATGAAAGGTGAACATTTTTTTTTCTAAGTGTACATACTTTTTTACTTTTCCCTACCACATAATACCTTTTTATTCAATGTTTGTTTTGTTATTCAATGCTTATACAAGTTATTCAATGATTATTTTGTTCAAGATGATAGAGCTAACTATTATTTTATTTATAGTTTTTTACTCTAACATATTCTTTTGTAATTGCAATATCTATACAAATGTTCTGGTGTTGTGAAAATGTCTAATGGCATTTACAAAAATGTCTTGAAAGTATTTTTCGACAATTAAGCGTTAAGTTAATCTATATATATATATATATATATATATATATATATATATATATATATATATATATATATATATATATATATATATATATATATATATATATATATATATATATATATATATATATATATATATATAAATATATACACACACACACACACGCAAGAAACAAAATTATTAAAAGTCAATATAACGATTTGCTATATGTTGCCTAAGGAACTTTTAAGTTGTATTACAATCATATTGCCTAACTAATGATTCATACAGCAAACTTGTAAGCTTTTTACCTTACAAATATGTTACAAGCCTCAGGCATTTTGCAGAGGGCAGTTAAGAATCAAAAGGTGCATACTAATATACACTTGGATGCTATTATAATAATTTTATACTGCGGTGGCCAGCCAACTGGAAATCATGAAAAAGTCAGGGAATTTTTTTCTTGTCAGGGAAATCAGGGAATCAAATTAAAGTTTACACTTTAAAATATAACTGAGTCAGGGAAAAGTATAAAGTCAGAGAATTTAATTGTTGAAATTGGCTGGCCACCCTGCATATATAAAGGAGTTAAAAAGTCCTGTAAGTTCTTCGATAATATTGTATAAGCGATTAAAAGTAATTTTAAGTACAGTAACAATATATTTTGATAATTCTTTTTTTTTAGTTATAGCTACTAAAATAGCAGTTTCAAAAAAGTAGCAGTAGTTTCAAAGAAGTAGCAATGTCAGCATCTTTTTAAACTATTTCTTAAATTGTTTTTTCTGTTTGGTTTTTAACAACGCTAAAATATTACTTAAAATTCATAAATTTTCTCTAAAAGTTTTAGAGGAAAATTATGCATTTTAAGTCGTAGCTACTTTTTAAATAACTAAATAAAATTATTATTTTTTGTTTATATTAAGACTTAACATCTATTTGTTTATGATAGATGTTATATTGATCGAATACCAATGTTATAATATTTATACTTTTATTGCAGTCAGTGCTAATTAAAAATTGTGAGGTTGAAATATTTATATAATAAATCTTCAGTTTTAGTAAAGGCTTTTAATGTAAACTAAAAAATATTTTAAAAAATTTAAGTATTATTCATACTCCTATATGATAACCACTAAAGAGAAAATAAATTTAATTATGTCTGATATGATTATTATATTGTATCATTTATTTGCTCTTAAGTAGAAAAGTTAACATGGTTTGAACAATAATATATATAGCTATATTACATAATTTTCTGAAATCCGCATAGATATATTTTTTATTTTTAAGTTTTGTGTTTAATTTCATTTAATATTTTATATACAGTCCAGTCAGTTGCAACAACAATTAAAGCAGCAGGAAACAGCCAAGTACACATGCAAGTGGTAAGTTGATTTTTTGTGACGTTTTTACTTCTTTAAAATTTAGATTTTCCTAAAATAATAGTTAAGTTAATGGCTATTTCTGTAAAGATCATTCTGTAAATAAAAACTGCAGTGATTTTTAAAACTAATAGTTATTCTTTTAGTAATATAAGATAAAGTGCTAACTCTGTACTTTTAGATATGATTCTAATAGTTGAACATCTGTCAGATATTTACCTTTTAAATCATAATCTAATTGCTCAAGCTTCTGAAAAGCTATTTATAAAAATTCAACGCTTAAAAACTAATGTAAGATTAAAGGTAATTCCTGTTATATTTAAAAGGTACGTTGATGATTGGTTCGAGTCTTTAAAGTTTAAATTAGTTAAAAGAGAGTTCAAATTGTTTAGCTTTTATCTTATGCTCTATATCTAAAAGCTATTGCAGTATTTATAGGATTATTTTTTATTTATTTTATTATGTTATGAAAGACCTACCAAACTTGAAATTTTAACGGGTTGAAATATATAGTATGTATAAGTATATCATCCCTCGGAATTAGGGACTAAAGTCTGCAAAAAAAGCTAAAAAACTAGACGACTAAACTTATTTAAAAAACTTTTAAAAAGTTTAGTTACAAGTTAATGTTATGTGTTGATGTACCTTCAACCAAATTAGTGTTATCATTTTAGCGAAATGTCATATCGCCAGTCTGTTGGAAGAACCAAAAGCTTGATATTTTATTGAATTGTTAATTTAGTTTGTGATATTATAGTTTTTATTCACAAAATGTTAAATAATTTACTTTTTAAATTTATTTGTCATTGCTTTGGATAAGATGTTTTGTTATTCCTTTTACAGATTGTTATGAGGATTGCAA
Source organism: Hydra vulgaris (assembly GCF_022113875.1). Lineage (NCBI taxonomy): Eukaryota > Metazoa > Cnidaria > Hydrozoa > Anthoathecata > Hydridae > Hydra > Hydra vulgaris. The sequence goes on along the minus strand of NC_061163.1, from coordinate 21,069,054 downwards.
AACTTTTAAATATCAGAAACTGAAGAAAGCATTTATAATCAGCAGTTATCAAAAAAGCGCAAAAGTACTGATTATACAACTCTTTTAAAGGTTTCATTTTAATTTGTTAATGTTTATATAGAAACTAATAATATATAAACTGAAAATAATAACATATAATTAATCCATAATTGTGCAATATTCTAATCTAAATTTTTTTTTTTTTTTTCAATTTCTTTAGAGTTAATATTACTTGTTTAATGCAATTACAGTAGAAATGGTTAATTATGGAAAAACTGCACTAAAAATTGAATAAATCGCTTGTTAAAGCAAATAATATTTTATAGTATTTTTACAATATAGTAAAATAGTTTTTATTTTTCAGTTGAGGAAGAATTTTATGTTAATGTTCATGCAAAAGGTACGAATATTGACAGGTTAGCTAATTTAATGTTACAATAAACATCAAATAAAGTTTGTGAAGACCTCAGTACCAAAAATACTTGCATGCATTATTCATGCATGCTGTATTATAACATAGCATGCATGCACTATATCAAAGTAAAATCTAATGAGTTGATCAAGTAATACTTAATTTATACCTTGAAATGCGTGTTAGTACATATATATGGTTTTGATATATAAATTTTAATTATTATGTTTGTTGATTAGTTTTTAAACTTTAAGAAGTGCAAGAATTACAATTTTATTTTTACATGTTTATTTATATTGTAGTAAAACTGTCGGTATCTCCACAACTTTTCAATTAAAAAGAAAGTTTCAATTAAACAGGAAACTAAGTGTGCCTACTGCTCCTCAAGACAATGAATAATGGGAGTTATCAAACTTTATATATATATATATATATATATATATATATATATATATATATATATATATATATATATATATATACATACATATATAAATACATACATACATACATACGCACATACATACATACATACATACATACATACATACATACATACATACATACATACATACATACATACATACATACATACATACATACATACATACATACATACATACATACATACATACATACATACATACATACATATATACAAACATACATACATACATACATTCATATATATATATGTTGTACAGATATTGTTATAAAGTAATAGAATACTATATAATAGTGTGATACTATGTTTAGGAAGGGCACTGCAGTTGTCCTGCAGTTATGCAACTTATCAACCCATAATGGCGATAACTGCAAATTTTTTCAAAAAAAAGCAGTGAAAACCTGTTTTTTTGACGCAATTTTCTTATTTTTTAATTTTAGATAAGTTTATAAATAGAAAAAAGAGTTTTGTCGTAAAAACCTTAACTTTCCTTGATTAACTCAGGTTTTTTTAAGCTTATTCTTCAACAAACCAACATAATCTTAAAAAAGAAATCAAAAGATTCCAAAAAAAAGCAGTGTAAATCTGTTTTTTTGACGCAATTGTATTATTTTTTAATTTTAGATAACTTACTATATAGAAAAAAGGGTTTTGTCGTAAAAAACATAGGTTCCTTTGATTCACTCACGTTTAGTTCGCCTTACTTTTTAGCAAATCAACAAAATCTTAAAAGATAAATATAAAAAAATTCAAAAAGAAAGCAGTAGAAAGCTGTTTTTTTGACGCAATTGTCTTATTTTTTATTTTTAGAAAAGTTATTAAATAGAAAAAGGGGCTTTGGAAAAAAAAACTTAAGTTCCTTTGATTCACTCAAACTTATTAGACCCTATTCATTAAAAAACCAACATGAACTTAAAAAAGAAATTTAAAGATTCCATAAGAAAGCAGTGGAAACCTGTTTTTTTGACGCAATTGTCTTTTTTTTTTAATTTTAGATAAGTTACTATATAAAAAAAGCGGTTTTGCCGTAAAAAACTTACGTTCCTTTAATTCACTCAGATTTATTTGACCTTACTCTTTAACAAACCAACATAATCTTAAAAACAAAATCAAAAGATTCCTAATAAAAGCAGTTTAAACCTGTTTTTTTGACGCAGTTGTCTTATTTTATTATTTTAGATAAGTTATTATATAGAAAAAGGGGTTTTGTCTTAAAAAACTTAGGTTCGATTAATTCACTCAGGTTTACTTGAGCTTATTCTTTAACAAACCAACATAATCTTAAAAAATAAATCAAAAGATTTATAAAGAAAGCAGTGGAAACCAGTTTTTTTGACGCAATTGTCTTATTTATTAATTTTACATAAGTTATTATATATAAAAAAAGGGATTTTGTCGTAAAAAACTTAGAATCCTTTAATTCACTCAACTTTATTTAACCTTATTCTTTATAAAAACCAACATAATCTTAAAAAAGAAATTAAAAGATTCCGAAAGAAGCAGTGAAAAGCTGTTTTTTTTACAAAATTGTCTTACTTTATAATTTTATATAAGTTATTATATAGAAAAAGGGGTTTTGTCGTAAAAAACATAAGTTCCCTTAACTCACTCAAATTTATTTGACCTTTTTTTTTAACAAACCATCATATTATTATAAAGAGAAATAAAAAAATTGCAAATTAAAGCATTGGAAACCCGTTTTTTTGACGCAATTGTCTTTTTTTTTAATTTTAGATAAGTTATTATATAGAAAAAGGGGTTTTGTAAATAAAACCTTAGGTTCCTTAGATTCACTCAGGTTTATTTGACTTTATTCTTTAACAAACCAACAAAATCTTAAAAAATTAATTAAATCATTCCAAAAGGTGCAGTGGAAACCTTCTTTTTAAAAACATTGTCTTAACTTTTAAATTTAGATAAGTTATTATATAGAAAAAGGGGTTTTGTCGTAAAAAACTTAGGTTTCTTTGATTCACTCAGGTTTATTTAACCTTTTTCTTTAACAAACGAACATATTCTTAAAAAATAAACCAAAAGATTTCAAATAAAAGCAGTGGAAACCTGTTTTTTTGACGCAATTGTCTTACTTTTTAATTTTATATAAGTTATTATATAGAAAAAGAGGATTGTCGTAAAAAACATAGTTTCCATCGATTCATTTAGGTTTATTTGACCTTAATCATTAACAAACCAACATAATCTTAAAAAATAAAATCAAAAGATTTCAAATAAAAGCAGTTGAAACCTGTTTTTTTGACGCAATTTTCTATTTTTTAGTTTCAGATAAGTCATTATATAGAAAAATGGGTTTTGTCGTTAAAAAACTTAGATTCCTTTGATTCACTTAGGTTTATTTGACCTTGATCTTTAGCAAACCAATATAATCTTAAAAAAGAAACCAAAAGAATTCAAATAAAAGCAGTGGAAACCTATTTTTTTGACGCAATTGTCTTTTTTTTTTAATTTAAATAAGTTATTATATAGAAAAAGGGGTTTTGTCGTAAAAATCTTTGGTTCCTTTGATTCACTTAGGTTTATTTGACCTTATTATTTAAAGGACAAACATATTTCTTAAAATTAAATTAAAAGATTCCAAAGAAAAGCAGTAGAAACCAGTTTTTATGATGCTATTTTCTTATTTTTTAATTTTATATAAGTTATTATATTAAAAAAGGGGTTTTGTCGTAAGAATCTTAAGTACGAATAACTCACTTAGCTTTATTTTAACTTTTTTTTTTAACAAACCGACATTATCTTGAAAAAGAAATCAAAGGATTAAAAAAAAAAGCAGAAAAAACCAGTTTTTTTGTTGCAATTGCTTTTTTTCTCATTTTAGATACGTTATTATATAGAAAAAGGGTGTTTTGTCGTAAAAAATTTGGATTCCTTTAATTCATTCAGGTTTATTAGACCTTATTTATTAACAAACCAACATATTCGTAAAAAATAAAATCAAAAGATTGCAAATGAAAGCAGTGGAAACTTGTTATTTTGACGCAATATTCTATTTTTTAATTTTAGATAAATCATTATATTAAAAAAAGGTTTGGTCGTTAAAATACTTAGATTCCTTTAATTCACACAGGTTTATTTGACCTTGATCTTCAACAAACCAACATAATCTTAAAAAAGAAACCAAAAGATTTCAGAAGAAAGCAGTGAAAACTTGTTTTTTTACGTAATTGTCTTATTTTCTATCTTTACATAAGTTATTATATAGAAAAATAGGTTTTGTCGTAAAAACTTAGATTCCTTTGATTCACTCAACTTTATTTGACCTTATTCTTTAACAAACCATTATAATCTTAAAAAGGAAAACAAAAGATTTCAAAAGAATGCAATGAAAAGCTGTTTTTTTGACGCAAATTTCTCATTTTTTCATTTCATATAAGTTATTATATTAAAAAAAGGGGTTTTGTCATCAAAAACGTAGGTTTGAATGATTTACTCAGGTTTATCTGACCTTATTCTTTAACAAACCAACATAATCTTAAAAAAGAAATAATAAGATTCCAAAAGAAAGCTGAGGAAACCTGTTTTTTTGACGCAATTGTCTTGTTTTTTAATTATTGAGAAGTTATTATATCGAAAATAAAGTTTTGTCGTAAAAATCCTAGGTTCCTTAGATTCACTTAGGTTTATTTTACTTTATTAATTAACAAACCAACATAATCATAAAAAATAAAATCAAACGATTCAATATGAAAGTGGAAACCTGGTTTTTTGACGCAATTGTCTGGATTTGTAATTTTAGTAAAGTTGTTGTATGAAAAAAGTGTTTTTGTCGTGAAAAAACTTCAGTTCCTTTTTTTCACTCATGTTTTTTTGATCTTATTCTTTATTAATCCCACAGAATCTCAAAAAATATACCAATAGATTCCAAAAGGCATCTGTGGAAACTTGTTTTTTTAACGCAATTGTCTTATTTTTTAAATTTGGTAAGTTAATATTTGAAAGAAGGGGTTTTTTTGTAAGAAACTAAGGTTCCTTTAAGTCACTCAGGTTAGCTTTGACCTTATTCTTTAATAAACCAAAAGAATCTTTAAAAATATATCAAACGATTCCCAAAATAATCATTAAAAACCTGTTTTTTTGACGAAATTGTCCTATTTTTTCAGTTTTAGGTAAGTTAATATATGAAAAAAGATGTTTTGTCGTTAGAATCGTAGTTTGCTTTGATTCACTTAGGTTTATTTGACCTTTTTCTTTAATAAACCCACAAAATACCATAAACGATATCAAAAAATTTTATAAGATATCAGTGAAAACCTTTTTTTTTGATGCAATCGTCTTAGTTTTTAATTTTAAGCATGTTATTATGTGAAAAATAGAGTTTTGTCTTAATAAGCTAAGGTTTATTTGCTTGACTCGGCTTAATTTGAACTTATTTCTTAATAGTCCCTTAAAATCTTTAAAAATACATCAATTGATGCTAAATAAAATCAGTGAAAACCTGTGTTTTTGAAGCAATGGCCTTTTTTTTTTTTAATATTAGTTAATTTAATGATGAAAAAAGGGGTTTTGTCTTAAAAAACTTAGGTTCCTTTGATTTCTTAAGATTCCTTTGATTCACTTAAGTTTATTTGACCTTATTTTTTAACGAACCAATATAATCTTAAAAAAAAAATTAAAAGTTTCCAAAAGAAAGCAGTGGAGAGCTGTTTTTTGTCGCAATTGTCATATTTTTAGTTTTAAGTACGTTATTATATATAAAAAAAAGGGTTTAGTAGTAAAATTTTAGATTCCTTGGATTCACACAGGTTTATTTGACCTTATTCCTTAATAAATCCACAGAATCTCTAATATTATATTAAAAGATGTTAAAAGAAATCATTGCTAACCTGTTTTTTTGACGCAATTGTCTTATTATTTAATTTTAGGTAAGTTATTTTATGAAAAAAGGGGTTTTGTCGTAAAAAACATAGGTTCCTTTAAATCACTCTGCTTTACTTAACCTTATTCTTTCTTAGACCAACAGAATATTAAAAACTATATCAAATAAATCCAAAAAAAATCAGTGGAAACCTCTTTTTTTGACGCAACTATCTAATTTTTTATATTTAAGTAAGTAAATATATGAAAAAAAGGGTTTTATCGTAAAAAACTTAGGTTTCTTTGATTTACTAAGCTATATTTGACCTTATTTTTTAATAAACCTGAAATTTTAAAAAAAAATATATCAATAGATTCCTAAAAAAATCAGTAGAAACCTGTTTTATAACGCAATTGTCTAATTTTTTATTTTCAGGTAAGTTATTATGTAAGAAAAAGGGTTTTTGTCGTAAAAAACATAAGTTTCTTTGATTTAATTAGGTTTATTTGACCTTATTTTCTAATAAACCCTTAGAATCTCTAAAAATATATTTAAAAATTCAAACAGAAATTAGTGAAAACCTGTTTTTTTGAGGCAATTGTCATACTTCTTAATTTTAGGAAAGTTAATACAAAAAAAGGGGTTCTGTCTTAAAAAACATAGTTTACTTTGATTCAATCAGGTTTATTTGATCTTATTTTTTAATAAACCCCCAAATTCTCTTAAAATATATTAAAAGATTCGAAAAGAAGTCAGTGGAAATCTGCTTTCGAAGCAATGGTCTTCTTTTTTAATTTCAGGTAAGTTATATGAAAAAAGGCGTTTTGTCGTAAAAAACTTAAGTTCCTTTGATTCAATAAGGTTTCTTTGACCTGATTTTTTTAATTTTCTTTAATAAACCTACAGAATCTCTAAAAATTAATCAAAAGATTTCAAAAAAAGTTAGTGGAAAACTGTTTTTTTGACGCAATTGTCTTATTATTTAATTTTAGGTCAGTTAATATATGAAAAAAAGCGTTTTGTCGTAAAAAACTTAAGTTCTTTTGATTCAATCAGGTTTCTTTGACCTGATTCCTTTAATTTTCTTTAATAAACCTACAGAATCTCTAAAAATTAATCAAAGGATTTTAAAAAAAGTCAATGGAAACCTGTTTTTTTGACGCAGTTGTCATATTATTAAATTTTAGGCAAGTTATTATATAAAAAAATGTTTTTTGTCGTAAAAAACATAGGTTCCTTTATATCACTCTGCTTTACTTTACCTTATTCGATGTAAGACCCACAGAATATCCAAAAATGTATTAAATGTATCTAAACAAAATTAATGGAAATCTCTTTTTTTGACTCCACTGTCTTTTTTTTTTTAATTTAGGTAAAAAAATATATAAAAAAAATAGTGCTATTGTAAAAAATTTAGGTTTCTTTGATTTACCTAGCTTTACTTGACCTTATTTTTCAGTAAACGTAAAAAATTTTAAAAAACAATATCAATAGATTATAAGAAAAATCAGTGGAAACCTGTTTTTATAACGCAATTGTCTAATTGTTTTAGTTTCAGGTTAGTTCTTATGTGAAAAGAGGGGTTTTGTCGTAAAAAACATAAGTTCCTTTGATTCAATAAGGTTTTGTTTGACCTTATTTTGTAATAAACCCTCAGAATTTCTAAAAATATATCAAAAAATTACAATAGAATATAGTGGAAACCTGTTTCTTCGAGACATTAGTCATACTTCTTAAATTTAGGAAAGTCAATATATAAAAAAATTGGTTTCGCCGTAAAAAACAAAGGTTCCCTTGATTCACTCAGCTTTATTTGACCTTATTCTTTTATAAACCCTCAGAATCTTAAAAAATATATCAAATGAATCCAAAAGAATTTGTGGAAACCTGATTTTTTGACGCAATAGGGCTATTTTTCAATTTTAGGTAAATTATTATATGAAAAAAGGAGTTTTGTCGTATAAAACATAGGTTCCTTTAATTCACTCAGGTTCATTTGCTCGTATCTTTTAATATTTTCACAAAATCTCTGAAAATATATATAAAGATTCAAAAAGAAGTCAGTGGAAAGGTGCTTTTGACGCAATTGTCTTTTTTTTTAATTTTATGTAAGATATTATATGAAAAAAGAATTTGTGTCGTAAAAAATATAGGTTTTTTTGATTCAGTCAGGTTTATTTGACCTTGTTTTTTAATAAACCCTCAAATTCTCTCAAAATATATTAAAAGATTCTAAAAGAAGTTAGCGGAAATCTGCTTTTGAAGCAATGGTCTGATTTTTTAATTTTAGGTAAGTTATATTATATTAAAAAAGGCGTTTTGTTGTAAAAAACTTAAGTTCCTTTGATTCAATCAGGTTTCTTCCATGATTCTTATAATTTTATTTATTAAATCTACTGAATCTCTACAAATCTATCAAAAGATTCCAAAAATAGTTTGTGGAAAACTGTTTTTTTGACGAAATTGTCTTGATTTTTAATTTTAGTTAAGTTGTTATATGAAATAAGGGTTTTTGTCGTGAAAAACTTAGGTTTCTTTGATTCACTCATGTTTTTTTTACCTTATTTTTTATTAAACCCACAGAACCTCTGAAAATTTATCAAAAGATTCCAAAAGGCATCTGTGGAAACTTATTTTTTTTACGCAATTGTTTTATTTTTTAATTTTGGTAAGTTAATATATGATAAAAGGAGTTTTGTCGTAAGAAACTAAGGTTCCTTTAATTCACTCAGGTTTGCTTTGACCTTATTCTTTAATAAACCAAAAGAATCTTTGAAAATATATCAAAAGATTCCAAAAGAAGTCATTAGAAACCTGTTTTTTTGACGCAATAGTCTTATTTTATCAGTTTTAGGTAAGTTAATATACGAAAAAAGATGTTTTATTGTTAAAAGTGTAGGTTGCTTTGATTCACTAAGGCATATGACCTTTTATTTTAATAAACCCACAGAATACCATAAACTATATCAAAAGATTTTAAAAGAAATCAGTGAAAACCTGTTTTTTTGTCACAGTCATCTTAGTTTTAAATTTTAAGTAAGTTATTATATGAAAAAAAGAGTTTTGTCGTAAAAAACTTAAGTTCCTTTAATTCACTTAGCTTAATTTGACCTTATTGTTTAATAGACCCAAAAAATCTCTAAACATACATCAATTGATTCCAAAAAACATCAGTGGAAACCTGTTTTTTTGGAGCAATAGTCTTTTTTTTTAATTTTAGGTAATTTAATATATGAAAAAAGGGGTTTTGTCTTAAAAAACTTAGGTTCCTTCGATTCACTCAACTTTATTTGACCTTATTCTTTAATAAACTTTTAGAATCTCTAAAAATATATTAAAAGATTCTAAAAGAATTCAGTTAAAACCTGTTATTTGGACGCAACTGACATATTTTTTAATTTTAGGTAAGTTATTATGTGAAAAACATAGGTGTTTTGTCGTAAAAAACATAGGTTCCTTTGATTTAATCAAGTTTAGTTGATCTTATTCTTTATTAAACCCTCAGAATTTCTATAAATAAATCAAAAGATTTCAATAGAAATCAGTGGAAACCTGTTTTTTTGACGCAATTGTCATATTTTTATTTTTAGGTAAGTTAATATATAAAAATTGGGGTTTTGTCCTAAATAATTTAGTTTCCCTTAATTCACTCAGCTTTATTTGAAATTATTTTTTAATAAACCTACAGAATATCTAAAAATATATCAAATGATTTAAAAAGAAATCAGTGGAAACCTGTTTTTTTAACGCAATTGTCTTATTTTTTAATTTCAGGTAAGTTATTAAATGAAAAAAGGGGTTATGTCGTGAAAAACGTAGGTTTCTTTGATTCACTCAGCATTAATATACCTTATTCATTAATAAACCCACAGAATCTTTAAAAATATATTAAAAGAATCGAAAAGAAATTAGTGGAAACCTGTTTTTTTGACGCAATTGCCTTTTTTTTTTATTTTAGGTAAGTTATTTAATGAAAAATGGGTTTTGTCGTGAAAAACATAGGTTTCTTTGATTCATTAAGCTTTGTCTGACTTTATTCTTTAAAAAACACAAAAAATCTCTAAAAATATAATAATAGATTCTTAAAATAATCAGTAAAAACCTGTTTTTGCGACGAAATGGTTTTTTTTTTGTATAATTTTAGGTAAGTTATTATATGAATAAAGGGGTTTTGTCGTAAAAAACATAGGTTCCTTTGATTCACTCAGGTTTATTAGAAAATATTCTTTATTAAACCCACGGAATTTCTAAAAATACATCAAAAGATTTTAAAAGAAATTAGTGGAAACCTGTTTTTTTGACGCAATTGGAATATTTTTAAATTTTATGTAAGTTATTATGTGAAAAAAGGGGTTTTGTCGTAAAAAACCTAGGTTCTTTTGATTTACTCAGGTTTATTTGACCTTATATTTTATTAAACCCACAGAATCTCTAAAAATATATCAAAAGATTGTAAAAGAAATCAGTGGAAACCTGTTTTTTTTGACGCAATCGTCTTGTTTTTTAGATATAGGTAAGTTTTTATTTGAAAAAAGGAGTTTTGTCGTAAAAAACATAGATTTCTTTAATTCACTCTGCTTTATTTTACACTTATCTTTAATAAACCCACAGAATCTCTAAAGATATATCAAAAGAATTCGAAAGAAATCATTGGAAACCTGTTTTTTTTTGACGCATTTGTCTTTTTTTTTTATTTTTGGTAAGTTAATTTGTGAAAAAAGGGGTTTTGTCGTAAAAAACTTAAGTTCCTATGATTTACTTAGCTTTATTTGACTTGATTGTTAAATTAACCCACAGAATCTTGAAAAATATATCAAAATAATCCAAAAGAAATCAGTGGAATTCTGTTTTTTTGACGCAGTTGTCTTATTTTTTAATTTTATTTAAGTTATTAAATAAAAATAGGGGTTTTGTCGTAAAAAAACGTAGGTTTCTTTGATTCACTTAGGTTTATTTGACATTTTTTTAAAATAAACCTACAGAATCTTTAAAAATATATTAAACGATTCCAATCGAATTTAGTGGAAACCTGTTTTGTTGGCGCAATTGTCTTATTTTTTAATTTTAGATAAGTTTATATTTGAAAAAAAGGATTTTGTCGTGAAAAACTTAGGTTTCTTTGATTCTTTCAGGTTTATTTGACTTTATTTTTTAATAAACCCACGGTATCTCTAAAAATATATTAAAAGATTTAAAAAGAATTCATTGGAAACCTGTTTTTATGACTCAAAATTCTTTTTTTTTACTTTTAGGTAAGTTAATAGGTGAAACATTTTTTGTTAATATTGCTTTGGACAAATTCTCTCAAATAAGTTTTTGTTTTGTTTCTACTTTTGTTTGTTGCTTGACAATTTTTATTAGCGGATTACGCATTTTGTTTTGATATTTTGTTGACATTTTTATTTTTTATGTCATATTACGATATTTTAATTAAATCTTGTTAAAAGGGTTCTATGAAAAGATTGCGATGACGTTCTGTCATCCTCATCTTCTTTTAGGCCCTATCTGTTTAATTTTTTTTGTTAAATTTTATATTATGTAGTAGAATCTGTTAAATTCTTATGTTATGTAATTACATAACATAAGAATTTAACAGATTCTACTACATAATATAAGATGTTTTTTTTTTCTTAGATGTTTTCTTAGATGTTTCTAAGATGTTTTTTCTTTCTTATTATTTTTTTCTTTTTTTCTCTGCTTACGTAAGCAGAGAAAAAAAGAAAAAAATAATAAGAAAAAAAAAACATCTTAGTGAACACGGGACGTAAAAAAGACGTTCTTCGGGCTTTCAATTAGCGTCCAAAAAAAAATCCAGAATGTTTTATTAAATCAAAACTTAATTAGTTAAATCACGCAATCATCGTTTTTGTAAATTAAAAACGCAATTATAATACAAATGTAGAAAATAATTTTAAGTGTAAAAGAAATAATAAATGAAGAGTGACTAATAGACACGTTCTTGCAAATTTATATTTATATATATATATATATATATATATATATATATATATATATATATATATATATATATATATATATATATATATATATATATATATTTATATATATATATATATAAATAATATATATATATATATATATATAAATATATATATATATATATATATTTATATATATATATATATATATATATATATATATATATATATATATATATATATTATATATATACATATATTATATATATATATATGTATATATATATATATATATATTATATATATATATATATATATATATATATATATATATATATATGCATATATATATATTATATTTATACTTTTTATATATTTAATTACTTAAGAATCGTGTTAATATTGATACAGATATTGAGGGAAATAGTTTAAAACTGAGTATATGATATACTTTATATACTAAGTATATAAAACCTGGTTCTTTATATAGTATATCAAGTATAATACTTGATATTCTATATCAAGAACCATGTTTTAATTATTTTAAAGATTTAGACACCGCAGAATCTCATGCAGAATCATTTTTTTCAAAAGGAAAACCTATTAATAATACAGCAAGTTTATCCTGATAATTTAATAGAATTAAATATCTTTAATTGACAACTTTTAGATTGTGTTATTCAAAATAATCCGACCAGTACATTAGTTAATGAACTTTTTGAAATATTACAAAATCAAGGTTTAGAACTTCGCAAAGATGCAAGAAAAATTTTTGAAAACACCTAGAGGTATTAGAGGTGTTTTTAAAACTTTCTCTGCATCTTCAAGATAAACAGTTATTAATTGTTCCTAAAAAGTGTGGTATTAATTACTCTTATTTTGAAATACAGGCAAGTATTACATATTTTTTAAATTTCGTAATTGATGGTTTACCTTTATTTAAATTCTCTAGTAAACAATTCTGGCCAATATTAGCTTGCTTTGATTATTTTAATATTTTTATAGTTGCCATTTATTGTAGTGAAACCAAACCTAATTCACTAACTAAATACTATTTTTTCTTTGAGTCAAGTCAATAATACGAAATTGTTTTCTATACAATAAAAAATATAAATAAAAACTATAAATAAAAATTATATAAAATCTTATAATGGTTACAACTTTTGTAAAAAGTGTTCCATTTATAAAACTTATGAAGCAATAATTGTGTTTAATAAGGACATTTTTTTACACACCTATCTCTTATAAAAATCAACTGTTACGACTGGTTTAGTTTTTTAAATTAAATTCATTTGAATCTTTTCCAAAAAAAAAATCACACATAATAATAAAAGCATTAGTTGTACCAGACATTTCAAAATCTGGTTTAAACAATCCTTTGAAGATACATGTAATTAATTTCTTTTTTTTTTCTTTTTCGTTCAATTTAAATAAATAATTATAATTAAAATCAATATTTATATTTATTATTTGATAAAATTTATTTTTTAGTAACTTATCCAACTTCAAATTAGAATGAGAAAAATGATTTAAAGATGGAAAAGATTTGATATTCTTTTCTATATGAATGAATTTTTGATAATTTATGGTTTTTAGTTTTAACATTTAGTAAAAAAATATGTATAACACAGCAAACATTTAAATAAAACGTTCTTTTTATTGTAATGTATTGTTTTTTTTAGAGGTGGCAGATAGAAAAAATAGTTTTGTAAAAAAGATGGTAAAAGAGAAGCCAATAAAAACCTTTGTAGTTAAAGATAGTGAAGGTATGTATTCAAAACTTACCTATTCATTTATAATTGTTAGCATTTCATTTTAGTTGTAATTTATTTTTTAGAGGAGGCAGATAATCATATAAAAAGCTCAGTAGTTAAAGACAGTTAAGGTATTTAATAATAAATTACCTTTATAATTTGTTAGTGTTAGTTTTTTATTGTAATGTATGGTTTTTTTCTAGAGGTGGCAGATACAAAAAAAAGTTTCGTAGTTAAAGATGGTAAGTAGGATTTAAAAAGTTACTTTTTATTTATAAATGTTACTATTTTATTTTAAAATATATTTAGTTATATATATTTAGTTAAAGGCAGTAAAGGTATGTATTAAAAACTTACCTATTCATTTATAATTGTTAGCGTTTTATTTTAATTCGTTTTTATTTGTTTTAATATTCTAGAAATAGTAAATACAAGAAAAAGCTGCATAGTTGAAGATACAGAAGGTATGTATTATTCAGTGGCGCACCAGTAAAATAAAGATTTTTATGTAAACATATTTGAATAATTAATTTAAACATTATCCCACCTGGGGTCAATGTTATAAAGCTTTTTATCGGCGTAAAGTGCTACACGCTGTAAATTTATTGGCGTAAATGATTTGTTTCAATGTTATAAAAAATTTTTCAAAATTACCGTCGATAAATTTCTACAGCCAAAACGTTTACAGGCGATAAATGTTCCGGAGGAGCGACCTACGAAAATTTTTGTTAAAGATCCAGAGAGATGAATATTTAGTTGTAGAAACCTATGGTTTAGAACTTTTCAAAGTACTTACCTTGAGTTGAAAACTTAATACAAATTCTTTTATTTTAATTAAGTGCACATTTCTCGGTAAATTTTAATTTCGAGCGATTTCTTTGTTAAAATTTTAATACTGAATTTGTCAAGTAAAAAATATAAATCATTCTCAAAATTTAAAACTGCTCTCATTAACTACTTTTTAGAAAAACATTGCTTATAAATTTCATACTTTCATTCAACTTATTTATAACCATAATTCTGAGCTTCTATTTATCTAATTTTTTTCTTTTCTGTTGTGATTTAATATTTTTTGCTAAACTTATTAAATTTAACAACAAAAAAATTAAAACACAACACTGTTGTGTTTTAATATTTTTATATATAATTCAAAAGCAGTATTTTTCTAAAAAAATTTAAATGTTATAAAGTATAAATAACCAGTTATTTATTATTTTAATATTTCTTAAACTGAAGTATTTTCTCTTCATCACTATAATTGTTAATATTATTATTACTATATTTTTATCATTATAAATGTTATGATTCTTACTGTTATTAATATTGCCATAATTTTTTTTTATATTATTATATTTTTATATTTTTTTATATTTTTATATTATTATATATATTTTTATGTTTTTGTTATATTACTGTTGTTGTTGTTATTATTGTTGTTGTTATTTTTACTGTTATTTTTGTTATTATTATTAAAATAGTATAGTGTATACTTTTTATAATCTTTACTATTACTTTTAATCGCTGTTATTATAACTATTATTTTTATTTACTCCTAATTGCATTATAATTATTATTAATATTACTTTCATTAAATTTCAAATTTTCAGTGATCAAAATAAATCAAATCAAATATATTCTTAATAAATAATATATATATATATATATATATATATATATATATATATATATATATATATATATATATATATATATATATATATAGATAGATAGATAGATAGATAGATAGATAGATAAATAGATAGATAGATAGATAGATAGATAGATAGATAGATAGATATACATATATATGTATATAAGTTTTCATGAATGAAAGTTAACAAAACAAATTTAACTTTTTAGATTAACTTTACAAATTTTCTTTTAGGTCTTTGGAACCTGAAAAAAAGCCATCAGGAATTTAAAGTGTTTGAAAAGGAATTTAAAGTGTTTCCAAAGTTTGTTATTGAGCTAATTAGAAAAATGCACTTATGCTAGATTTATTAGGACTATTTATTGATCCAAAAATCAAATCAACTTTAGTATTAGACATATTCAAAATGGACAGGCAAAAGAAATTTCTCTATTTAAAATTTATGCTGAAGTTATTTGAAATTCGAAATAGTAAAATAAGTGGTCAAACTATAAACAGAATTATTAAAGTTCTAGAAATTACCTTTGATGCTCGAATATGGTATGAGCTCATGAAAATGTATACTTGATATTTAAGAATTAATTGAACCTCTACGATGTTGGCTCAAATATTTTTGATAAAGTCAGATAACAAAATACATCAAAGATTTTTCTTCTTATTCAGAAAGTCTTTAGACATTATGTACAACTTGTTTCCAAAGTTTCTCATATTGTTTATGGTATGGAAGCACGTCAAAACTTATTGTGGATAAAATTCTAATCAGAAAGCATCGAAAGAGTTTTATGTTTAAATGTTTATTTGTGTCTAAATAAATTTTTGTTATATGAATTTGAGTGAGTGAATAATTCTTTTAATTATTTTGATATTTAAAGTTATTTTTTAAAAAATTTTATTAATGCAATTTTTTCTGTGTGTATAGATTTTCTATGTGCATAGATTATATAATATGTATTTCTATGTGTATAGATTGTATAATATAAAATGTGTATAGATTTTTTATATTTATATCAACAAAATTTTACAAATAAAGATTGATTAATTACCTAATTAATTACGTAAAAAAAAGAATAAAAACTTTTAATTCTTTATATTATTTTATTATAAAGACCAAGCCCAAAACAAACAAGGTCAAGGCCAAAAACTTCAAGGCCAAGGCCAAAAGTTTCAAGGCCAAAGGCCTCAGTTTTTAGTCTTAAGGCAAGGTCAAGGCCAATTAACAACTCTGGTCTAAAGAAACCGCTATATAAAAAATAGTATAAGTTATTTTTATAGAAAAGCTATACAAATTTTGTTATAGGGTAGGGTAAAAAATTAAAGACAATTCCATTTTTTTACTTTTAAATTGTATTCTTAACAGTTTAAATACTGTTTGAACAGTTTTACTTTTCGTGGTTGTCTCTGATTTGCCAAATATTCTAAAGCAACAAAATATTCTTCATCAGAATCAGAACAGTCTAAGTCCGAATCCATAAGAAACTGTTAATTTGTGTTAACATTGATGTTTTCAACTCAAAAACATTTTGTTTTTGACAACCTTTTAAGTTATTGATTTAGACAGTAGATTTCCGAAAATAAATTCAGAGCAAAGATATCTTCAAAATTTTACGCCGGTAAAAGTTTCATAACATTGAATAAAAAAACATTTTACGTCACTAAATTTACGGCTGTAAAAATTCCGCCGGTAGAATTTTACGCCGATAAAAATTTTTATAACATTGACCCCTGGTGAAAAAATAGGTGTAGAATTTTAAAATAGGTAATCTTCAAAAAATGTAATTAATTGTTATTTTATCAGATGAAAGGCTTATATTTAAATTTTGATGAAGTTATGCTTAAATTGCATTTCATAAATAGGTCACAGAATAATAAAATGTCTCCGTATTGTAAACCCTGTAAGTCATTACGGGTACATATCCAGATTTAGGTGGCTGCAAGGTATACGATTATTCACTACAATACACTTTAAACGAATGCCTCAGTGACAAAGTTGTTTAAATTTTTCTCAAAATATTAGTAAACAGTAAAGAAAAGGTATGATTATTTAATGTACTTGATAATAAAATTTTTGTACAAAAAAACAATATTGCATTTTGTTTATAAATTCATTTAAATAAAATTTTAATTCTAAATATAAAACAATATCTTGAATGTCATTCAATTTATTGATGCTTTGAAGAATCGAATCGAAGTACTTGCGCCAGCTGGGCTACTCTCACTGGATGAATTGCCAATTAAAACTGATTTAATACAAGGACGACATGAGGTAATAAAAAACTTTTATTTAATAAAATTAATGACTCATTAATTTAATGTTAGAATATATATATATATATATATATATATATATATATATATATATATATATATATATATATATATATATATATATATATATATATATATATATATATATATATATATATATATATATATACTCTTGCATGGTAGTCAAAAAGAGTTTCAAAAAGAGTTTTAAAGAGCGCGTTAATAAACCAGACCATAAAAAGTTTGAAAACTTAAATTTTTTTTTTTTTTATAAATGATAGACTGCCTGCCCAAACCAAACCCTCAGTCGATATAGCAGCACTCCCTTGCGAGTCAGGCTATTTGTCAGTCGATGTAGCAGCACTCCGTTGCGAGTCAGGCTATAAAATAGTCGATGTAGAAACACTCACTTGTAGCAGCAGGCTATAAGATAGTCGATGTAGCAACAATTATGCATGTTTTAAAAATGTTTTTTAATAAAACAAAAACAAAAACACCTTTATTTAAAAAAAACTTTCTAATCGTTATTATTGCGGTTTTTTAAAAAACAATAAAATTTAATGTACTTCCGCATTAATTTAATTGCTTTGACATTTCGACTACAATCAAATACAGCTTAAGAGACGAGGTAATTAAAATTGTAGTCGAAAGAGACTTTTTTTACATTAAAAGACTCTTTCGACTACACTATATGTAGAAATAGTGACATTATTCATTTCTTGTTTTTATATTGTTTTTATATTGTTTTATATTGTTGTTGTTTAAACTTATTGTTATTTCATTTAGAAACTAACTTTGTTTAAGATATAATTATAATTGAGAACAACGACTAACTTTTGTTTATGTTAGTTTCTTGTAAACACAGTTGAGCAAAAAAGGTTTTGTGTTTTTTTCGTAAGAGATGTACAGACATCAGACAAGAAGAGATGACAGCACAGCTGTTTCAGTGCTGTAAGGACGACCTTGGAAATCAACTCCTAAAAGAAAATCCCATGATAATTAATGAAAACGATGAGGCATTTCTAAAAGCAATGAAAAAACTGGCCGTTATCCCAGTAGCCACTTGCGTCAGAATAGCAGAACTCCTTCAAATGAGACAGGGACACAACGAAAGTATTCGGTCATTTTATGCAAAACTGAAAGGCAAGGCTGCTACTTGCAACTACACTGTTCAATGCCACTGCCATCCACAAACAACTGTTGATTTTACCGATGTTATCATACGAGACATTGTTGTTGCTGGGCTATCAGACACTGACATCCGCAAAGATGTACTTGGATGGGTCTCCCTTGACACAGCCTCAGTCACAGATATCATTGCTTTTATAGAGGGTAAAGAAATGGCACGAAATGCACTAGGCTGTAGTTCAACAACAGCAAGTGTATCAACTTTCAGGAAACAAAACAAGAGCAATACACAGAGTAGTAAAGGGACAAATATAACAGCCAAATGTCCAGATTGCTCAGAATCTTACAGTTTATTAACAGAAACATCCAAAATATGGAACAAAAAACCCCACAAGCTGTGTCTAGACTGTTGGAAGAAGCTCAGATCTCGCACTTCTAAAATTAATAACAGAATCATCCCAAATGATAAGAAATCGAATGCAACCAAAGATGCTGAGGCAGGTGGACTTGTGTTAAAGTTAAGTGCAATTGAGCATTCAAATAAAAAAATTAGATCACAAATGAAGACCAATGTGAAACGACCCTGCACAGGAATAAACCATCACATATTTAACCATGATGGATGGGCCACAGCTCAATTGCTTGTTCATCCTACAATTCAGCTGCGTGTGACTACTAACAAATCAGATTATATCGCATTTGGTATTCCATTTCCTCCCATTATACCAAAATATATACAAGTTATTACAGATACCGGTGCACAGTCCTGCTTATGGTCTAGGAAAGGGTTTGACAGTGCAGGCTTTAATGCAAACAATTTAATACCTGTGAAACATAGCATGTCGGCCGCAAATAAAATCCAATTTCGTATAGATGGTGCATTTCTTTTACGTCTCGAAGGACGACAATCTAATAGCCACAAAGTTGAATGTGCAGTAATGGTTTACATAAGTCCAGACGCAAACGGATTCTACCTATCTAAAGAAGCAATGATCCAATTGGGTATCATCTCTAAGGACTTTCCAGAGATAGGCAGTGCCCTCCACGGAGCTATTAACTCAGGCCCTCAAACTATAGGGACCAAAACATCCTGTGAAAATAATAGCTCACACGTGTGCAATTGCCCCAAAAGAAGTCTCCCAGCAGGCGCACCCACCAAACTTCCATTTGTCTGCTGTCCTGAAAACAACGAACGGATGAAAGCGTGGCTCCTTGAAAGATACTCTGCTTCAACATTCAACACATGTCCACACCAGATTTTACCTGATATGGAGGGACCTCAAATAATTATTTTAATTCAAGAAAATGCCAAACCAGTTGCAGCATTTACTCCAGCCACCATACCAATCCATTGGCAAGACCAGGTGGAAAAGGATTTGATTCGTGATGAAACTCTTGGAGTTATTGAAAAGGTACCTCTAGGAGAACCTACAACATGGTGTCATAGAATGGTTATCACACGTAAGCATGACGGTGGGCCTCGTCGCACTGTTGATCTATCTCCTTTAAACAAGTACTGCTACAGAGAAGCTCATGCAATGAAATCGCTTTTCCAACTAGCTCGTTTAGTCCCAAGAAATTCATAGAAAAC
Source organism: Hydra vulgaris (assembly GCF_022113875.1). Lineage (NCBI taxonomy): Eukaryota > Metazoa > Cnidaria > Hydrozoa > Anthoathecata > Hydridae > Hydra > Hydra vulgaris. The sequence goes on along the minus strand of NC_061163.1, from coordinate 21,049,056 downwards.
TGTAACCGACGCATGGAATGGTTATCATAGCATCCCGATACCAGTTGAAGACAGGAATCTTACAACTTTCATTACTCCTTTTGGGCGCTACAGATACATCCGAGCTCCTCAAGGTTTTGTATCTAGTGGGGATGGCTACAACAGACGTTTCGACGAAATTTTAGCAGACTTTATTGGCAAACAAAGATGTGTAGATGATACCATCCACTACGATGACGACCTAGTCAAACATTGGTGGCGGACAATCGAATTTCTTGAGCTTGTTGGTAAAGCTGGGATCATTTTGAACCCACAAAAATTCCAATTTGCTAAAAGAATAGTGGATTTTCCAGGTTTCAGAATATCTGAAAATGGAGTTGAACCACTACCTAAATATATCGACGCCATTAGATCATTTCCAACACCATCCTCAATAACAGACATCCGATCTTGGTTCGGCTTAGTGACCCAAGTATCACATTACGCTCAACTTCGAGAAACTATGGCCCCATTCAGAGTTCTGCTTAACCCTAAATCAAAATTTTATTGGTCGGACGAACTCAACACTTTATTTAACGTGTCAAAGGAAAAAATTATCAACGCAATTAAAGATGGAGTCCAAATATTTGACATTACCAAGAAGACCTGTTTAAGATGCGACTGGTCAAAATTGGGGATAGGATATTACCTAAGCCAAAAACATTGTGAATCTAAATCGGACTCATCTGCTGAACAACGATATGCACCAGTTGAGGGCGAAATGCTAGGAGCGGCATGGAGCCTGGAGCAGACTAAATATTTCATACAAGGTTGTAGCAACCTTATGGTAGTAACTGATCATAAACCACTTGTCAAATTATTAAGAGATAGGACCTTAGATGAAATTGCTAACACACGACTTTTCCGACTAAAACAGAGAACTTTGCCATGGAAGTTTACCATCCAACATCAACCAGGAAAAACAAATCTGGCAGCAGATGCTACTTCTCGTTACCCTGCAGAGAACACAAAGGAATCTGATAATTCAGCCACTTGCAATCAAAATACCGATTTTGACAACACAGAATCACTAATAATAGCCTCGATACGAAACAACATAGATAAAATGATTGCAGTAACATGGGATAGTGTCAAAGCAGAGACAGGAAAGGATACCGATTTTAAAGCATTAATGTTAGCAATAGAAAACAATTTCCCAAAAAATAAGAACAACTTCATACCAAATCTTTTACCGTTCTGGGAATACCGCAATGACTTGATAGTGTCCGACGGGGTTATAATATACAACGACAGAATTGTAATCCCACCTACTCTACGGAAAGAGATATTGGACGTACTACACTCAGCCCACCAAGGAGTATCGGGAATGATAGCCAGAGCTCAAGCCACTGTTTTCTGGCCAGGTATCACTCACAGCATACAAAGTAAGCGCGATAACTGTTGCAGCTGTAATCGAAATGCATCTTCTAATGCACGACTACCACCCATCCGACCTCACATCCCTATGACACCATTTGAATGCATATTTGCTGACTATTTTGAATTCCGTGGCTAGGACTATCTGGTCATTGGAGATGGACCTTTCTGGATGGACCGAAACCTACAGAATAAAATCAGGAACATCAGAAATGAGTGCAAAAGATCTTATCACGTGCTTACGTAAACTATTTACAACATTTGGAGTCCTAGAAGAAATTTCAACCGACGGTGGTCCTCAATTCACCTCTGGAGAAACAAAAGAGTTTCTACAACAATGGGGCATAACTCATTGCATTTCATCAGCCCACCACCCACAATCTAATGGAAGAGCTGAGCATGCAGTTAAGTCAACAAAACGCCTCCTCGAAAATAATGTGGGACTAAATGGTGATCTCAATAATAACGCTTTTGTAAGGGCAATGCTTGCAATAAGAAACACACCAGACCCTACTTGTCAGTTATCCCACGCTCAAGTATTATTTGGTCATCCCATTCGCGACGCCATGCCCAGGATAAAATCCAGAATACCTATGTTTAATAACGACCAATTCTTGAAAACGTGGAGACATGCATGGTCTGCAAAAGAAGAAGCATTACGAACGAGATATGCAAAGAACCTTGAATCACTTCAAGAACACACACGTTTTCTCACACCACTACATGAAGGAGACAGTGTCTTCATACAAAATCAAGTAGGGAACCACCCTAAAAAATGGGATCGTAGTGGAAAAGTTGTTGAATGTAAGGAAAATGACCAATACATCATTAAGGTTGAAGGAACAGGTCGATTAACATTGAGAAATAGAAAATATTTGCGCAAATTCCTCAACCCTTTAAAGTCATACGAAACCGAAGTTGCATTGACCACACCACCAAAAACAAGCTCTAGTCACTATAACTCTGCCGATTTGCCAACACCATTTACAGAGTATGTCCCAGAAAGTAGCAACAAAGTCAAACCATCCCAACCGGAACTAGCACCATCTACAGTATTGCTACCGCCTTCTACATTAGCACCAGCAGTACCACCACTACTTCTACCAACAACACCAGTACCCTTACCGTTGATGCCAGCATCTTTATCAACAAGCTCGCCGCATCTAGCGATGCCACCTTTATTAAATACTGAAATCGTAGGAGATCAACCATTGAAACGTTCATCCAGGCTACGTATCCCCAAAAAATTCTACCAACCAGAAACCGGGAAATCTTTGACATTATTAGAAATTATGTTTATATTCATTGTCACTTAAAAACATGGAAGGGGATGTAGAAATAGTGACATTATTCATTTCTTGTTTTTATATTGTTTTTATATTGTTTTATATTGTTGTTGTTTAAACTTATTGTTATTTCATTAGAAACTAACATTGTTTATGATATAATTATAATTGAGAACAACGACTAACTTTTGTTTACTATAAGGATATATATATATATATATATATATATATATATATATATATATATATATATATATATACATATATATATATATATATATATATATATATATATATATATACAAATACTTAATTTCATTAAGTATTTGGATTCCTACGAGTTTGCAAATTTCGGCGCCATCATAGCTGCCCATCGTGATATCGAAACTTTCACGACTCAAATCTTTTATTAAATCAGTTATTCTGTTTCTACCTCTATTTTTTTTCTCCTGAAACTTCTAACTTTCTACATGCTGATAACCAGTCATCATGCACACTTTACGTACCCAAACCACCTCAATCTTTCCTGACGCACCCTATCAGATACACTGACTATGCCTAATCTTTTTTCTTAAATCACTGTTTTTCTTGTCTTTTCGAGTCGCACCGCACATCCATCTAATCATCATCCTTTCTGTCCTTTTCAAACGCTGAACATCATAAACATATAGGCAATCATTAGCCATAAACTACAAATGTACTTTAATGGCTGATGTGTTTTAATGATATGCTTCTGTTTTATAAATAGGTGCCGTTAAATTAAATCCCAGCACAAAAAAATGCACGCAAAAGAAAATCGAAACTGAACTTTCAACATGGTTCGCTAACTCACGGGATCGTGGAAGTAACAGTTGTAGATCTGCTAAAGTTGCTGTCAACGTTAATTCGACTGAACTAGATGAAGATTATTTTACACCATCAGAAATTTTGGACAAATTTATTTAACATTAAAACTTTTTATTTAAAAGTAAATAGTTTAAGTTATATCTGTTAGTTTTTTTTTACGTTTCTTGTTCTTTATGACGAGATTGACTTTAAGGCAGAGGTTAAAGAATGCTTAAATCACGCTTATGAGACTTAACATACTTGAAGACTTCTTTTGGGGTGTATACAAATAGAGAAACGGTTTAGCCATATGGTACCCTTTTGTGTTGGCTAACTGGGTACCTATAGGACTTTCTCAAAATTTTTGTCTTTTTTGAATCTTGGCTTTTTTGTTGATTTTGACGAACACGTTTCATACTATTGTGAGTTATTTAATGGTCTGCATACGGAAACCATATGGGTTTCCCAGCGGAAAGCCCGTATGAGACCCGTGTGGAGCCATTTGCATCTTCCGCTGGGCTAGCAACGGTTTAGCCATATGGTACCCTTTTGTGTTGGCTAACTGGGTACCTATAGGACTTTCTCAAAATTTTTGTCTTTTTTGAATCTTGGCTTTTTTGTTGATTTTGACGAACACGTTTCATACTATTGTGAGTTATCAATTGACTGATTGTTAAAGTTGTTTATTCAAAACCTTGACTACTTTCATTACTTTTATTTCCATGTAAAACCGTGACAACAAATGACTTCAAAGATGCAGAAACAAATTCCCTATGGTAATCTTGTGAAAAATAACCGTTGAAGTCATAAGTTTGCGAGAATATCTCGCCGCAAGATTTTAGCTGCTTCAGATAATATGAAAGATTCGTTTTTATAATTCTTTTCATAACAAACCTTCAAAACATTTCGACATTTTTGTCAAACGTTAAGTAAGAAAACTTTTTATCTTTATACTCCTTTAGATTTTCTACAAGCGCCAACAATCTTTGCTTTAATTTTATTGTATGGATCTTTTGAGAAGTGTTTCCACCAAGTTCAGTAACTTTTTTTTGGTATATTTCAGCGAGGTCAATTAACTTAAATACACGGTCAACTAACTTAAATACATCTTCATACTTCTTGTATTATATAATGCTTCGATTCAGCAAGAACCTGACCATTGATTTGTTTTTCAGAACACATGACATTTTATCGAAATCTTTTCTATTAGATTTTCTATAGAGACTTAGCAAACATGTAGAGTGATACGTAACATCTTGGGCTATCGTGTCACCAGCAATAAGTATACCTAATAAAGTACTATCTTCAAGGATTGTGGCGCATTTTCTAACACATGTTTTCAATTTAAATGTTGAAACCCGTTGAAGTACACTATCAGAGCTTTCACAGAAAAAACATTTCGAAATGGTTTCACAAGACGCTCTTAATGAAGTTCTGTTACTTGGTAGCTGTTTGATTAAACATAAATTGTGTTTAACACCAGCATCTTTCATCTTGTACTCTAGTTGGTTTAGTAGTACATGTTTTTCAGCTCTTTCTAACTTCATATCGCTAAGTTTATTATTACACAATTTATGAAACTTTGCTACATGTTGAATAAATTTATCCGTTATAATATTTGTATCTCCATTATCAAATAATTTTGTAATTGGTGACTCGCCCATTCTTTCAAATTATTCTATGTTTTTGATAACTTTTTCTTATATGTAGCTCTAGAATCGTGTTTTTCTTTTAACATTCCCTAGACAAATTAAACTCTCAGTGATCCTCACCTGAAAATACAAACACAAATTCCAGTCAATAAACAAAAATTCAAATAAATTTGCAATTAAAAACCTTTTAGCTTTTTTTTACTTTCTATATTTTTCTATTTTAAATTATATGATCTATAAAATTTCCTCAAAAACTCATTAAAGTTATACACAAAATAAATCATATAAAAATCGCTTTTATTTCTTTTATTTCTTAAAAGTTTTTATTTTTATTTCTTAAAAGTTTATTTTAAGTAACTGTCGTTATAAAGCCCTCTAACTTGTTATCAGTTATATTTATCGATACTGTGTTTTTATAATTTTTGCATCATTTTTATTGATCTTTTCATTGGTGTATAAACTTTTAAATTTTGAAAAAATAAAATTGTGTTGCTATGGACAGGTGCTAGTTTCTATAAAGACCATCTATGATCATTTTAAAAGCGGGTCTGTTTCTTAAAACGAATGTTTTAACCTGATCAACATGTCCACCAAGTTCTGCGCTTTTACCCTAAATAGCATAAAGTTTACACCATTAACTGCGTTACACCATTAACTGCATTAATAGTGCAGTTAATGGTGCAAACTTTGTAATTATGATAATTGTAAACGTGTCACATGATAGAGCCGAAAATATTTATCCTCGAAAATATCACCGAAATATTTCACAACCAAAAATTTTAAAACCGAAAAGTATACTTTCATTGCAGGATCGAATTACAAAATCCTTTCTTTTTTTAATCTATTTTTTTTTTTTTTTTTCAGTTTTTTTTCATATATATATATATATTGTTATATAATATATTTATATATATATATATATATATATATATATATATATATATATATATATATATATTGTTATATAATATATATATATATATATATATATATATATATATATATATATATATATATATATATATATATATGTGTGTGTGTTTAGAAAAAATTTACGGTTTTTATAAGTATTTTTGATCGTTATGGGACAGAAATTGTTTAGTAGTTAAGGTTAATGTTATTATTAATTTGTTTTTGGTTAATATATGTGAAGTTGTTGTATGTTTTAATGTCTGTTTTAAAAATACGATTTAATAATAATGTGAATTGTTTTTAAAAATTATTGTATTAAAAATAAATGAATATAAAAATAAGTTTCAAAAGTGGGTATAAGAATATAAATTATATTACGAAATATATTACAAATGCTGTGTATGTGAATAATTTATTGGTTAGCCTAGAGGTGTACGAAATAGGGTTGCGTAGTTAATGTTAGTGGTTAGTTAGGTTTGTTGCGAGCTTTGTAGTTTTTTATTAAAAACTTGTTTTCGTGGCGGCAATTTGATATGATTTCGTTTCGTTTATTTAGGAGTTTATCAGGTTTAGGATAGGATATAATTGCGAATTTCTCGTATAGACATAGTGGGCACCTTTTGGAAATATTTGAGTAGGGAGGTACAGATTTCAGAATAGACCATGTAAATATTGGGCTTTCTTTAAAATTGTTTTTCAAATCCCAGACGTAGTTTGATAAGGCGGTGGACGTTTTGTATTTAACATTATTGAATGATGATTTGTGATTGTTGTATCTGTTTTTCCACTCGCCTTTCGTTAATCCAATATACTTTTTGTTGGGCTGATTTTTAGCTGCGATGATACATTTATATAAAATGTTTGTGGATTTACACTTTCCATTCACGGGGCATTCTGCTTTCTTTCGACAATTGCATTTTTTGTCATTTTTTCATTTGAAAAAATAATTTTTTCGGAAAAATGTTTGGGAAAATAATTTTTTTGTTATGGTTTTTAATAATTTTTTCGATATTTTCAGTACAGCTGTAGCTTACTTTTACAGTGTTTCTATTAAAGACTTTATGTAGTTTGTGTGTTTTAGGAAAATTTTCGTCAAGTAATTTCAATAATATTTTTGCGGCGTTAGTGGAGACGTTTTTATTGAATAGGGGGTTAATCCATATGATATTGCGTTTACGATTTCTTTGGGGTGGATTTTGTTTAGTATGATATTTTAGTGAGTTGTTTTTATATCCACTATTTTTTAGTGCTTGTTCATATTCGTTTTTGGATTGGTTAAATATAGCTTCATTTGAGGGATTTTGTGAAGTCTGTTGCTTATTGAAGTAGATAATTGCTTAAAGATTTGTGGTGGGTGGTTAGAGAATGTATGAATGTATTGAAGATTATCGTTAGGTTTTTTGAATGGTTTATAGGTGTTTTGGGATAAATTAAAAGTGACATCAAGGAAGTCAACTGATTTAAGATTTGTTTTTATATCTATTTGAAAGCCTACTTTTGAATAATGTTTTTTCGAGTTCGTTCAGTTTCTTGGCCGTTAGAACTACGTATTATTAAGTCCCGCTAGTCAGTTGTTTTTATTTTTAAGTCCCGCTAGTCAGTTGTTTTTATTCATCTAAATATAATTATATATAGCTCTATTATTCAATAATATTGAGCACTGTAACACGTACAAGAGACTTCGTATTATTACATCAAAATACTTAACCTCGAATATATTCTATATACCGAAATCTATACAAATATTTGCTCCGTAAAGTTGAGCACTTTACTCAAAGTCGTCAACGCGATGGATAAAATAAACATTGATTATTCAATAAAAAACATTTCAATACCGTCAGAAAGAGACTTTAAATTAAAATTAATAAACAAAACGGAATTACTCTTAAAGAAAATGAGATGGAAAGCATTTTTTTTTATTAATAACAATCCAAGAATTAAAGGCAATACCAATTATACAAACTACGGAATTAGATCTCCTATATGTCCACCGCAAATAAAAGAAATGTCATTCTTCGAAAAAGACTTAATCAATCTTATTAAATTAATAAAGTTTCAAGACATACGCAACACTTTTCAAAATAGTATGAAAAAAAATATCAAAACTATACGTAAATCTCACAAAACCCTAACGCATGCTGACAAAACATCAAATATGTATAAACTGTCTAAAGAAGATTACAATAATCTGTTAACAAATGCTATTACCACTACCTACAAAAAAGCAAATCCAAAATTAAAAGACCATATAAACAAAGAAGGAAAACAAATTTTAACCAACCACGAGGTATATAAAAAAATAGAAATAAACGGATCCTCTAACTGTTTTTTCACTTTGAAAGATCACAAGGAAAACTTAACAATCCAACTGTGCGCCTTTTGAACCCTTCAAAAAATGAGGTAGGACGAATTTCTAAGGTAACTTTGGCAAAAGTTAATTGTGAACTTAAAAATAAACTTTTTTTGAATCAATGGCAAAGTACGCAAAATGTTTTAAACTGGTTTAAAAAAATCACCAATAAGCACTTATACAAATTCCTAGTTTTTGATGTTAACAATTTTTACCCATCCATAAAGGAAAGCACCCTCAACAATGCTATGAATTTTGCTGACCATCATATCGTTATCAAAAGCGAAGACAAAGCATTAATAAAGCATGCAAGAAAATCTCTTATCTTCAACAACTATAAAGCATGGATTTAAAAAATGAGGTGGGTTGTTCGATGTAATAATGGGGGCATTTGATGGTGCTGAAGTTTGCGAATTAATAGGTATTTTCATACTTTATTAAATTTCACAATATTATAATAAAGAAGATTTCGGCCTATATCGTGACGACGGTCTTGCTGTATTCAAGAACAAAAATGGTCAGCAAATGGAAAAATCCAAAAAGCATATAACACTCATTTTAAAAAAAACGATCTTCAAATCACCATTCAATCTAATTTAAAAATTGTTAACTACCTCGATGTAACGTTAAATCTAAGTAACGATACGTTTCAAACATATTTTAAACCTGATAATCAAATAAGGTACATCCACTCTAATTCTAACCACCCTCCAAGCATAATAAAAGCAATCCCTCGCAATATTGAACAAAGATTATCTTCCATGTCAATTAATGAAATATTCTTCAAAAAGGCTATTCCACAGTATGAAAAGGCTTTAAAAAAATCAAGATACAAATCGAACCTTACCTACCAACCACAAATAATCTCAAGTCAAAATCAACAAAAAAAGCAACGTAAACGTAATATTATTTGGTATAACCCTCCGTTCAGTTTAAACGTCAAAACAAAAATAGGAAACCGTTTTCTAGCCCTTATTGACTTACATTTTCCAGCCGGCCACAAGTTACATAAAATAATCAACCGAAATTCCATTAAGATTAGCTACAGTTGCATGCCTAACCTAAAATCTATCATAAATTCGCATAATTTCAAAATTTTACATAACAAAAATCAATTAAAAACCAACCAATTTAACTGGGTAGATAAGGCATTTTGCCCTTTGAACAATTAATGTTTATCTAACAATATTGTCTATCAAGCAACCGTAAGTTCCAGTCATCATGATAGTAATAAAAAAGTATATTTTGGCATTAGTAATACACCATTTAAATTAAAATACGCAAGCCATCTCAAATCATTTGCATCAGTTAAATATAGAAATGACACAGAACTATCTAAGGAGGTATGTAACCAGTGGCGGAACTTCAAAATTTAGGCCCCCCCCGCAAAAGAATGTTTTTTTGCGGAAAAGAGTTTTATAGTATAAATATTATTGAGAGTATAACTTTTTTTATATGAGGGCCCCCTATAGCTGGTAGGCCCCCCGCAACGCAGGGTCCTGCGTCCAGTAGTTCCGCCACTGTATGTAACTTAAAAGACCAAAACATAAAGCCCATTATAGAATGGAAAATTGTCAATCGTTGTAAACCTTACAATCTAGCAACAAAAATATGGCACCTTTGTCTCTACGAAAAATATGTAATTTTATCACATAATGGAAAAAACCTACTGAATAAAAAAAACGAAATCGTATCTCAGTGTCGACATTCAAAAAAATTCCTCTTATCTTTATTTGACACAGGGGACTAATAAACTATAACGGCTTTTTGTTTTTTGATTTGTTTTTTACGTCGATTTGTTTATAACGTCAGATGTCATTCTACAGTAATTTTTACATTTTTGTAACGGTTTGTTTACGTTTTTTGTTTGTATTAACGGCTGATGATTGCCTTCGGGTATGAAACTTTAAGTCCCGCTAGTCAGTTGTTTTTATTCATCTAAATATAATTATATATATATATATATATATATATATATATATATATATATATATATATATATATATATATATATATATATATATATATATATATATATATATATATATATATATATATATATATATATATATATATATATATATATATATATATATATATATATATATATATATATATATATATATATATATATATATATATATATATATATATATATATATATATATATAT
>NC_061163.1:20928556-21036056 GCF_022113875.1 Hydra vulgaris | reverse complement strand
GGTGATCGGATTGTTATTTGCCTATAAGAAATCTTATATTTTTGATAAGAATTTAATTTTAATTATTATTATGTTAGAGTGTGGCTACATCATTACTTGCCTAATGTGCTCCAATATAACTTTTATTATCCTGTCTCAATGAATAATTGCTGCATGTTTAAAGATGTCTAGTAAAACCTTTTATAATATCATTGCCTCTTAATGTAAATATTAGTACCTGAAAAGATCAAAGACACCTTGCCAAGAACTTTTTTTTTTGATTGTACCATGCTGAATTAAAATTATATCTTTCCTAAAAGAATATGTGTTACTGTATCAAATTTTGCAAAGAACACTAGGAACAGACTGTTAAATTGTGGCAATGTGTATTCAGGCAAAACTCAAGTTAAGCAGTTTGCAGCACACTAATTCAATATACACCAGCCACCAAATTCAGGCTTAAATTCCAGGTTGCATGTTCTGTTATTATCATAAAATTTAATACTCAGTATTTAAATAAAATTATTGTCTATAGTTATTAAATAACAATTCCATTAAAAAAAATTCATTGTAAATTGTTGGATTAAATTAAGAGCAGAAGTTTCTAAAAAGAACCCAATGTTACAAGCAGATCAGAGGAAAGCCTTAGTATAAATGTGATGTCATAAAACAATGCTAGAATATTTTAAGTCTCTTGTAGCCTTTATGGTATAAAGATTAGAGGCTGTTCTATTTGTTTGAGCAGCTTATACAAAGTATTATAACAAGTTTCATTTTATGGCTTGTTAATACTTTTACATTAGTGTTTTATACAGTACAAAAATTTTTTTTCTGTAAATTTTGGTGAATCTTTTCGGACATAACTGTAGGTATATATATATATATATATATAATATATATATATATATATATATATATATATATATATATATATATATATATATATATGTTTACTTATTGATTTTTGCTTATTGTTTACCACATTTTTTGTTAGGCTGGCAGCCACGATGGTTTATTCTTGACTATGGTGTAATGTCTTATTACAGATCTCAAGATGATGTTCATTTAGGATCTCGTGGAGCAGTGAAAATGTCATGCTGTGAGATACTCAGTGAGTTATTGAAAACCTTTTTTCCTAGTTTGCAAAAAAATATAAATTTGCTATATTTAAAAAAATATTTGTTTTGGCCTTATTGAATTATTGCTAATTTAGCTTTTTTATAACATGTTATGTGTTTTACGATTTGGTATAATGGGTTTATTTTACATGCAATCAGTGATAAAAATTATTTAATCTCAGCTGGTAAAATTTTATTTACTTCTCATTCTTAATGATAGAAATATTTTCCTTTTGCTTTATTATAATTTTACATGGGTCGTTTTTTAAGAAAAAATAAATTTTCTGAACATTCAAACAACCCTTATTACAATCTACTGGTATGAAGTTTGTTTCAATATTTAAACAAGCAAGCAAAATAAAAATGAAATACCAAAACATTGTAACAACCCTAAAATAAAGCTTGTGAATTATGATTTGTGCTAAAACACATTTGGAGAAAAGAGCTTTTATAAACAGTACAAAATTAAGTTGTGTAAGCAAGTAACTTGATAGAATTTTTCCAGCAAAAAACGAATCTTGATAACAATCTTTTATTGCGTGATACAAACATAAAAATTGCTGTTTTAGACTGAAGCATTAGGCAAGTTTATTGGAATGTTGGATTGGTTTGTGTTTGTGCCAAACCATATTCATAGTTTCATTATTGAGTTTATCTGAAATAAATATATAGACTGAGGTAGATTTAAGATAATAAATCAGCTATTTTAGAGCAAAATCCCATCAAGATTTGTCAATCAGAAAAGTGTTGCAGGTGATTAGTTGTTGTGCTCTATCTTATATGTCTCTATCTATATCAGTATATCTTCAGTAATGTTTGCTTTTGTAGTATAGTACAGGTAGTATTCACAAGACTTGCTTGCTCTTAGTGAGACTAATTTAAATTCTACTATTCCTTTATCTGATCTTTTTTTTTTTTTTTTTTTTTTTTTTTTTTTGTATGTATTTAGGTGTTCCCAGTAGTCCTTACGGTCTTATCATAGAGCACTGCGGGAGAGCATTTAATAGAAAGTTCACACCTCCTTTCGTACCAATGTCACTTATTGGGCTAGAGCTGGCGTCGAACCTCGGACCTCTGGGTTTTGAGCCAGAACTCTAACCACTGCGCCACGGCTGCTCAAAATTTATAATATATATATAAAAATGGCAAGAACGAGAAGACAGGTTTGCCTTATCACCAAGTTCTCGACGAGAAATTGGTGCTAAGGCAAACTGTTGCGGTACGTAAACTTACGCAAGTTGGTAAAATTCCATTTCACGCGTCACTGTGTTTTTTTGTATTATTTTTAATTTGTTTTTTTGTTATAAAGTATTATAACTTAAAAATATATGAAACAATAGTGTTATTTACACAGCTGTTTCAGGCTTGGTCGGGAAGCGGGAGCGATCACTCCCGAATACTGACCACGGAAATTATATTTAGTTGCATAAAACTGGCCAGGTTTTTTAGTCGTTTTGAGAACATTTGAGTTTATGTACGAAACAAAGAATTTTTGTTTTACGGACATACATGGAAACATAAAAAAATTGAATGTTCTCAAAACATCTTTGTGCGAAAGAATAAAAAGAATATTTACGAACACTAAAAACCTGCCAAATTAACGAACAAACTAATTCTATTGGTTCAAAAAATACGCTGATTAAGCGAAATAAAGTTCTAGAGTATTCTGTTAAAATGTTTTAGAAATTGTATTATTCATGATTTGTTACGTTTTGAGATTTCTAGCATTGTTTTAAGAATATATATTATTTGTTTACATAAATAAATGTTTTAAATATATATTAATTAAATTGTTAAAATTTTAAAAGTTTATTATAAAGCATAGATTTTATTAGTATATTTTTATTTTTTATTTTAAAAGAGATTGTATTCTTTATGTAAATGTAATTTTGTGTATTTGTTTTTATCGTAATGTATTTTTTAAAGCAATTTTTATGATTTAAACAAAGACTTACAAAAATAATTGCGTTTTCAATGAAGTTATAAGTTAATAAAACTAATTATGTAACAAACATATAAGAAGTTTCTGGTTACTAAACACAAACAACGCATACAAAGTAACTCGCGGATGAACAAGCATCGCGCCTGAGGTCATGACAGAACACAAATATATAATAGCAAATAATTAGATATAAAGAAAATTTTCTAGATATTGGTTTACTAACTCTAACTATTTTAGTTTAAGTTGCCATTTTTAAAACTCGTTATACTTTTTTCTGCTTTAAATACTAATTAAAATTAAAATGCCCACTCACTAAACATCAGCGATATTGTGAAGCAGTTTCGCTTCCTGGTCATTAAGTATTTTTAAACTTTTTAGTTGATTTCTATCTCAATAATTTAATTCCTATAGTAATTCAATGATTTAATTATTTCATTTGTTTATCTTACTAAGAAGAATCGCTTCAAATATATTAAACTTTTCAAACTTTGCGAAACATAAAATAGGTATTAAAAAAGTTAACTTTTTTATTTATAAAATAAATTAAGCTTAAGTAAAATTAAAACTTGCAAACTTAGTTAAATAAAGAATATTTGTTTCCCTTTTAAACAATCATAAGTTGTTACTTTATATAAAAAACATCGCTTTTGTAATTGTCTCTCATCGGTCCAATTAATCTTGGTCGCTTTTTTTTTTTGCTTTTTAAAATGTTCTCAAAACGACTAAAAAATCTGGCCAGCTTTTCGCAACTAAATATTATTTACGTGGTCAGCAATCGAGACCGATCGCTCCTGCTTCCCGACCAAGCCTGCTGTTTAGTTTAGCAAAATCTCAGTATTGATGGGTACTCCTTTGATTCGCAAAGACTCCAATAGTCACATGCTTGGCTAAGGAGTATACATACGCATCAGTTCACCTATTTGTTGTGAAATCAGGCTCAAATCTTTTGACCATTCTTTTATGTGCTTCCGTTTAGCATCTCTTCACTCTACACCTTTTCTTTGTTCGTTAACGTTCTCCCTCTTTCAAAGACTGCACTCTTTTAGGTAATATTTCTGATCAAATGCTCTTTCTTTTTACCCCTCTGCCAATATTGTTGTTATTGATGACCTTAATGCTCATCACACTGAATGGCTTGGCTCTAACACCGCTGACACTGCTCGCATTAAAGCTCATCACTTCTGCATTTCTCAATCTTTTACTCAAATAGTTAACTTTGTGACTCGTTTTCCTAACAACCCTAATCATTTATCTTCATTCCTTGATTTCTGTTTGGTCTCTAATCCTAGCTTGTGTTCAGTTTCTCTTTTTTTTCCCTTAGGTGGTTCTGAACATCCAATGATTTCTTTAAATCTTTCATCTCATACTTCTTTTTCGGACTCACCCTGTCATCACTCTACTTACTACTACCCTAAAGGATTTTTTTGGTGATATTCTTTATGACGCTCCTTATAATAATGTCTTTTCCCTTTCAGCTGAAAAATGCGCCTCCTATGTAACTTCCTAGATTCAAGCAGGAATGAATGCTTTTATTCATTCTCGTCAGTTCCAAGTCTAGCCTCATGGTTTTCACCCCATTTTGCTGCTGCTATATCTAATCATAATTATTTTTTTCATTTTTTTAAAAAGAACAACTCTTGAGAACAAATGGTTATTTGCTACTGCAAGAAATTGATGTAAAAAAGAGCAAATGTTCATGGAACTGATCTTAACAATTGTTGTTAACAAATGTTCATGGAACTGATCTTATTAACTCTCCCAAGGATTGGGCAGAACTATTTGTAAAGAACTTTTTTTCTAACTTGACTCTTATGGCCATTCTCTTCCTTTCATTCTAATTTAACAGGTTAACCCATTGTTAGACATTCATATCACTCCAGCTTTTTTTGCTAAAGTCATGTTCCAATTGAACTTTTCCATGGCTTGTGGTTCAGATAACATTCCTGTCTTACAAAATTGTTCCCTAGAAGTAGTCTTCTCCAGAAGTAGTCTTCAAGTCTTACAAAATTTTACTCCAGAACTCTCTTCAATTTCCTCAAAACTATTCGATAATATCTTGATAAAGAGTCTTGTTTTCCTGCCTGTTGAAAAATGGCATCTGTTATTCCTATTTTCAAAAACTCTGATGAAATCCAATTCTAATTTCCAAAACTAAAATAAAAAACACAAAGTCATTTTTACAGCATAATAAATGGCGCATGTTATGTATATATCCTTGTAATATTGACGTTATAAATATATGCTTGTAACAAGTATTAAACAAAATTTTGTATTTATTGAGTAATTTTTTAAATGAATAACAGATAGCTTGTGCCAAAAATCTAAAATTCTTGTAAGAAGCTGTTTAGAGAAGCAGTTCGCAGAGCTCGCCATGTTTGTTTTAGGAGAGCTTTTCTCTGCTCTCACACTCATTTACTCCCGTTGAGGCCTTTATATATGTATATATATATATATATATATATATATATATATATATATATATATATATATATATATATATATATATATATATATTAGGGATATGACTTTTTAAAAAAAAATTTCCCTGGCCCAAAAATGGATGAGTTTTTACGCATAAAATGCGAAAATATTAATACTTTCACGATGTCACGCCCCAAAGCACATTAAGATTTAAAAAGGTTTTAAAAAAATTAATAACCAAAATCATTTCTATTTGCAAACATGTTCATTCATATGATTCTATAAAAAAACATAATTTATTCTAACAATTAATACATGGCATAGTGTTATATTCAATGCAGGAAAAAACATTTTATACAATTTAAATACATACAGTTATTGTTTATTAGACAAAATGAAACGAAGTGGAAGATTGTCTTTATTTCTACACAATCTATAAAGCTCCTCCATTACTTTAATTGCTCTTTCAGCACATTGATTACTTCTGGGAATGTTGATTGCTGATGGTTCTGGATTCCAATGACTTGTAAATGTAGCAAGAGGTTTCTTTTTGTTTAATAAAACTTCATGAAGGTCTGAATAGGTGTTTTCTTTATAGGTTTGGTTGTCAAACCAAAAGTCTGCCCACTTGTAAGAAATAAAGGTACATACAGATTCAAGTTTGTTTCTTGTTTTTGGCATAAGAATGTAGGCTAACAACGCTAAAATAGCTCTTGAACTCCACCGAGCATTACTGATATTAGGGATTTTTTGAAATCTTACATTAGGAAATATTTTATTTTGTTCATAGTATCGGTAGGTTCTCATCAGATGAAACAGAAACATCATGTCATCTCGCCATCCTCCTGTGTATTTTATTTCTTCTGTACCATTATAAAAATTTGTCTTCAGTGTTTCATAGTGTTCTAACAACTCGTTAGTAAAAAAGTAATTAATGTTTGGTGAGTTCGGATTTTCTCCCAATTTTTCTTCCATTTCTAGTCTATGTATTCTATCCAAGATATGATGTTGACATGGTACAAATTGAGGTTTTTGTAATCCTTTTTTTTGAAAAATGTCCTGAAGTTTAACACCATTTTTCTTTTCGGTATTGACATTTGTAGTATCTGTCACAATCATTTTAATTGAATTCCATAGTTTATCTATAATATTTCATCTATAATATCAGCTATGGCATTAATAATAGTGATAGATTTTCCATCTATTAACTTCAGTGCGCCCAACTTTATTTCGCTTCTTTCATTTTTAAGAACGACAATCTGATACTCCCATTGGTCTATATGCTTTCCATCGAAGTGTAGACTCCAATTCTCATTCTTTAAATCTTGAATTAAAGTTTCTTTAAATTGTTTTGCTTCATTAAAAAGAGCCTTGTATATTCCAGACTGTGATGGCACTGGAACATGTATGCCTTCTGAGGACAGTATTTTACCTATTTTAGAAGCTTTCTTAGTTGATACCTTAGCACAAACCACTAACTTTGTTGCTATTTTACAACTACTATATTTTTTACGTCTTTTCTTCAAATTATTATATTCTTCATCTGTAATTTCATTATCTATCTCAAATTGTTCATCAGTTTCTTCAAATTCGGAACTAGAGTTGTCTCTTTCTATTTTACTACTTTCAGTAAATGAAGAAAAACTTTTAGATGCTGAAGGTTGGCTGGAAAGTTTTTGCACAATTGATGGATGAATAGTCTTCTTTCCTGCCAGCTTTGAAGTAGCATATCCAATTTTTCCTTTGCTTTGTAACTGAATTTCATAAAATCTTTTATCTTCAGATGATAACCAAATGCCATTTTGATTTGTTATATCAAAAATCTCTTTTTGCAGAAGGTCGGCATTCCCTTTTTTTCTGAGACTTTCATATTTTTCTATAACATCATTAATCTTTCGCTTCACTGACTGCTCTGTCAGACATGGGATATTTAATTGTTCTTTCCACAAACTTATAACTTCTGAAATAAGATCTATCCTTTGCTTTTTGGCTTTCACATCAGTACTAGACAAATACTTAAACCTGCTAACAATATCACTTTTTAATGGCATTTTGGAATATTCTTGAAAAGATGTTTCTAACATTGGAAACTGTCTACTTTTATGCGAATCTTGAAATTTCACAAGATTTTTTTTATAAGTCTCTTAATATTTTCAACACTTGATTGGCAGTATTTGTATGCCATTTTAATTAAAAGCAGCACAAAAAAATCTGAAACTAATTAATAAACAATTAGGCACGGCAGTGAAAAACTAGAAATTATAAAGTGGTAATGCATACGTCTGGTATGTATTTAAAATTATATATATAATATATATTAACCGTCTATATATATTTTATTATATATAATATAATATAATAAAATATATAGAGAGAGTTATGACTTCTTTAATTAATGTTTTCTGGCCCATATGTAATATGTATAGTATATTATATTCCTATCTATATTGTATTAAAAAACATTTCAGCCGAGGGGCGTGACATTTTTTTACACTTGAAGGAAAATAAACATTTCTTCATTGTTTTATAGCAAAAACTCATCCAAAAATAATATGGGGTTGTCCAAATTGTATAAAAAGTTGAAAAAGTCATATCCCTAATATATATATATATATATATATATATATATATGTATATATATATATATATATAGGCTTGGCCAGGAAGGCGTGCGATTTCATGTCATTATATGACCACACAAATACTATTTGATTTTACTTAACTTGACCACGGCTGTTAATATGTTTTAAAAATTCGTATATGTTTTAAAAACGCGCTAAAAAAATTATCTTAACTATAAAAAGAGTTAAAAGGAGTTGACTTATCGTAAAAGAAGCAAATAAATCTTGGTAAAAAAACAAAAACAAAAACAAAAGAAAAATAACTTAACTAAAACAGCAGAAATAAAATTAAAGCTTAACTAAATTAAGAATTAAACTATAACGATAAGATTATCTAAATTACGTTAGGAATAAATAACTTATACCATTTATCTTGAAAACTCACGCTTTTTTAAAATAATTATGAGATTAATGCGAAAGTAACAACTGACGATTGTTTAATAAACGTGCACATTTAAAAGTTTAAAAAAGATTCTCAATTCTTCGCACTAAAGAAAAAATAATTAAATCGTTTATTTAAAATTTTGATTTAATTTTTTTTATTTAAAAAACTTTTATAATAAAAAATAAATACTTTTTAAAAAATATGTATGTTTTTATAAAAAATCATTAGCAGTGACTTGTTACTTTATTTAAATTCAATAAAATAAAAATGTAAGTAAACATCTAAGTAAGTTAATTCAAATGGCTTTCAAAAAAGTTTTTTTTTTTCTTCTCAAAAAAACTTACTTCTTACTTTTTTTCTCCTCAAAAACAACTTAATAATTCTTGTATAAAGTTTAATTAGAGACCTTCGTTTATTAAAGTCTAAAATTAAAAATAAAAAATTTCTAATAATTTTTACTTTTTTTATTTTTACTTATAAAAAAATCTTTTTCAATAATAATTAAAATCTTTATTTAAAAGCGTTTTGCTTTTTTTTGTTGTTTTTTTTGAACACCGAGATTTATTATACCGAGAACTTGCGAACTTCACCGAGTTTGGGGTGCGCTGTTTACAGTCCGCCATTTTGCTACTATAAAAAAGTTAGTAAAGATAAACGCGTCAAATTTATTTATTTTCAACGTAATTAAAAAAACATTTTTTTAAAGCATTTGTTAAAGCAATTGTTTCCTGGCCAATGGCACGCTTTCCTATATATATATATATATATATATATATATATATATATATATATATATATATATATATATATATATATATATATATATATATATATATATATATATATATATATATATATATATATATATCTTATACTGCTGAGTTAGGTGAGCATGATGGCGTCATACTGAAATAGCCTGCTGCTGGGGGCTTCAGTGCATACATCGACTGACAATTAGCCTGACTCGCAGTGGAGTGCTGCTACATCGACTGAGGGTTTGGTATGAATCAGCAACCTTTTCATTCATTATTCTTCGTTTTCCCTTATCTTTTTCTAAAAAATCTCACTTAGTTTAGGCTAGCAAAAAAATTGAGCAATTGCACATATAAATATGCTATAGTAGATAGCATGTTTATATGTGCAGTTAATGTTTTCATCCAAAATACATGTATCGCTCCAGATCCATCAGAGAAAAGGTTAAATGTTTTATTAGAGACAAAGAGCTACATGTCTTCCAACTCATCATGCTTTTAATTTGGAAGTACTTTGCTTGGATTCCCATCTCCCACTTTAAAAAAAAACTGCCTAAACATTTAAAACCAATATATACACTATTCCAGGCAACTGCTGTTTTATTTTTTAAACACCAATTTACTTTTAACTCAAAAATTATATTTTTATTGCAATGATGAAACTGTTGAAAACAGATGGTCTGATGATGTATGCTCTATGTTGCATGATTTTAAATTATCAATTTTCTCAAATGTAAAGAATATTAAATTGATTTGCAACTTATGTGCTAGGCAAAATATAAAATGAAAAGTTTTAGATTGATTTTATCATCAAGTTCATAAAAATGAAAAACTTGACAGCATTACTGTTTCACTACCAATTAGAACTCTTTCACATTCTGTATAGGCATGAAACCTCTATATGTGATAGAAACATGGCCATTGCAAATCAAAAGTTTCTAGCAGAAACACTTGACAGTCTCATAAAAAACCATAACTTTTTAATACTATATATAAACATGACACAAGAAGTATTTCTGAAATTCGCAGAGTTTCAAAGCCAAACTTGGTTCATTTAAGACATGTTCACTTGAAAGATTTGAGACATGTTCATTTGAAAGATTTGAGACATGTTCACTTAGAGAAATTAAAAAATTAAAGGCTAGTTAAATTTTAATTACATGAAAAATTGGAAATATTTCATTTTATGTGTGATACATCCCATATGTTTAGATCAAAGATAGAAATGCCTGATAAACTGAAACAAACATACATAACTCTGTTGCCTTTAATTTGTTAAAAATTTGAAGACTCATTGAAGATAAACATTTTCTAACTGAACAAAATAAGACATTATTTGATATTCTTTCATCTTATTTTTGAAAAATTTAGTTTATTTTTCTTTGATATTAAAAAAACACAATTTTATTAACGATGTGTTGACAATTGGTTTTTGTATGGTTTATACAAATTTGATATAAAGTGATGGAACACAGACATGTTTTCCATCACTTTATATCAAATTTGTATGGTTTATACAAATTTGATATAAAGTGATGGAACACAGACATGTTTTCCATCACTTTATATCAAATTTGTATAAATTTGATGTAAAGTGTAATATGTAATTGTCTCTCATCAGTCCAATTAATTTTTTGGACTTTTTTTTTTTTGCCTTTTAAAATGTTCTCAAAACGACAAAAAAGCTGGCCAGTTTTTTTAGTCGTTTTAAGAACATTTTAAAAGGCAAAAAAAAAAGCGCAAATGATTAATTGGACCAATGAGAGACAATTACAAAAAAAGAAAAAAAAATTAGGCAAATAAAATATATTTAAACGCGAAAAAATTTAAAGCTAAATAAATTACGTTTAGAACAAGTATTTTCGAAACATTGCTCTTTTATAATTTTTTTTATAAAATTAAGCGATGTTTTTTATGTAAAGTAACGTAACATCTTACAATTTTTTAAAAAGGAAACAAATATTTTTTATTAAACAAAGTTTGCAAGTTTTAGTTTTATTTAAGCTAAATTATTTTATAAATAAAAAAGTTAATTTTTTTAATACCTATTTTATGTTTCGCGTAGATTGAAAAGATTAATATATTTGAAGCAATTCTTCTTAGTAAGATAAACAAATGAAATAATTCATTCATTGAATTATTATAGAAATTATATTAACAAGATAGAAATCAACTTAAAAAAGTTAAAAATACTTTATGACGAGGAAGAGAAACTGCTTCACAATATCGCTGATGTTTAGTGAGTGGGCTTTTTAATTTTAATTAGTATTTGAAGCAGAAAAAAGTATAACAAGTTTTTAAGAATGGCAACTGAAGCAAAAATAATTAAACTTTTAAATATTTAACTTTAATTATTTGTTATATATATTTGTGTTCTGTCATGACCTAAGGCGCGGTGCTTGTTCAACGCATACTTTGTATGCGTTGTTTTTGTTTAGTAACCAGAAACTTCTTATATGTTTGTTACATAATTAGTTTTATTAACTTTAACGATTATAACTTCATTGAAAATGCAATTATTTTTGTAAGTCTTTGTTTAAATCATAAAAATTGCTTTAAAAGATACATTACGATAAAAAACAGATACACAAAATTACGTTTACATAAAGAATACATACTTTTTAAATAAAAAATAAGAATATACTAATAAAATCTATAATTTATGTTCAACTTTTAAAATTTTGACAATTTAATTAATATATATTTAAAACATTTATTTTTGTAAACAAATAATATATATTCTTAAAATAATTTATGCTAGAAATAGGGTGTATCGAAAAACAACTTTTTTGGAATTTGAAATTGTAATAGAGCGGAAAAGTTGCATAATGATATAAAAAGTAATTGTGCCAAATTATTTTGTATTTTTTTTATGTCTTCAGTTCGCGCTAGGGTTTTGTTTTTTGTAGAAGAACACGTTTTCTGACCTTTTTTACAAAATAAAAATAAAAAATTCTATGCATATAATGCATATACTAGAGTTGTAATAGAGTTTAAACATTAAACAATGACTAAGTTAGAAATGTTTACAATTTTTAAGAAAATATTTTAATGTCTTCAGTTGGCACTAGTGTGAATCAGATGCTGATTATTTAGACACAGCTGAAGGCCACAAACAAAAAAGAAACAGAAAAGATAAAACTGAACAAATAAGATCACTGTTACTATCCTCAGCACAAGCCTGCGATAGAGTTGGTGTTTCAAGCAGAGGTGCTGCTTTGTTTGAATTAGAACTCAAAAGACCTGTCCACTGGTTTATTTGTCAAATACATGCTAATGAACTGCCTCTACGGCATCTAATTCAAAACCTAGATGGACCTACATCAGGACCTAACGGGTGGTCTGGACCAATCGGAAGAGAAATTAAATTTTGTGATACCTTGCCAATTTTTAACTACATTCCTGTCAGTGTCACATTGCCAAAAATAGACAAAAAATCTCTTAGTTCTGATCAAAAATACTTACTTGATATTTGCAAAGCTATATCTACAGGTTATTGTCTAAACGCTTTGGCTAACTGAAATCCTGGAAAACTCAACCATGCCAGGTAGGTGACCACTGCAAACAGAATTTTGAGGTATTATGTTAGATGTAGCGAACTGTCACACAAGCTGAGAGAAATAGTTGAGTTTATTATTAGAGTTTACTGCCAAATGTGGTTCAATATAAGATATGATCCCTCATGCACGGAAGGTGCTAGACATTTATGGCTAACCATCAATTTATCCAGGTATGCCAGTAGTGAAATAAAAATCATCGATCCAGTTATACAAAGGAATGCTTTTTTTGCACATCCAGAAAATATGCTTCTGGCTATGATATCGGATACTCGTCCAAATGTGAGAAAATTTGCATTTAAACAAATAATGAAAGCAAGATCAATCAAAAAAAACAAAGTTTGAAAGTTTTCTATACCAGAAATCAATTTTGATGCAACAGACTATATAGACCTTATTGATTAGATTAAATGTGAACTAAGTGAACCTCCGATTACTACTCACATTTCAGATGAAAATCTAATTGAAATGTTAACAAATGGTAATCTTCCAGATGTGCAGCATTTTCCATGCCATACTCAAGGAGTAGAGAGATGCATCAAACTTGTAATTGAAGCTTCAGATCAAGTTTGCGGTTTGGCTAGTTGAGACGGCTTCATTCGTGCAAGACTTGCATCGCGAAAAAAAATGCCTATATTCAACACAAAAAGACAGTTTCAGACAGAGACAAATGAATCAGATAGTTGAACTTTATTACAGCTCAACTTTAAATTTTTTTCAAAAACATTTTCTACTCTATTTAAACTTTAATTGTACATTATGGACTGCTAAGCTTGTTTTCCAGAAACTAATGAAACAGTGTTTTTTTTTCAAAACTCAGCACACTAGCGTCAACTGAAGACATTAAAATATTTTCTTAAAAATTGTAACCATTTCTAACTTAGTCATTGTTTAATGTTTAAACTCTATTACAACTCTAGTATATGCATAGAATTTTTTTATTTTTATTTTGTAAAAAGGATCAGAAAACGTGTTTTTCTACGAAAAATAAAACCCTAGCGCGAACTGAAGACATAAAAAAAATAATAATAATAATTTGGCAGAATTACTTTTTATATCATTATGCAACTTTTCCGCTCTATTACAATTTCAAATTCAAAAAAAGTTGTTTTTCGATACACCCTAACTAGAAATCTCAAAATGTAACAAATCGTTAATAATACAATTTCTAAAACATTTCAACAGAATACTCTAGAACTTTATTTCGCTTAGTCAGCGTATTTTTTGACCCAATAGAATTAGTTTGTTCGTTAATTTGGTGGGTTTTTAGTGTTCGGGAATATTCTTTTTATTCTTTCGCACCAGGAGGTTTTGAGAACATTCAATTTTTTTATGTTTCCATGTATGTCCGTAAAACACAAAAGTTTTTGTTTCGTACATAAACTCAAATGTTCTCAAAACGACTAAAAAACCTGGCCAGTTTTTCACAACTAAATATAATTTCCGTGGTCAGTATTCAAGAGCAATCGCTCCCGCTTCCTGACCAAGCCTGGTTGGGGAAAAGATAAAGTTGCAATGCTATTTTGTATAAAGTTAAAAAAAAAACTTTCATATAATTATTTATTTGAATTTTTTCAATTAAAAAATTATATAAAAGTACTATTTATTTTCGTACTAAGTGTGTGACAGGCATTATTATCCTGTCACACAATTAGTACGTTATAGTTGTATATTACAATGTGTTACCATCTACGTTTAAAAAAATAAGTGCTCTAAAGTGCACTTATTTTTTTAAACGCACTCAGTATATAACGTTCACTCTTAAAGAAGGATATAAATGTTATACAGTGTCACTATGAAAACTATTAGATAAATTAGATTTTTACTAAAACTGATATCTTTTATTGATTTTAACGGAAAGTTAGCACCTTCGTTTAAATGCAGTAAGGTTTTTATTTAAGAAAAATAATCATTTTGCTACAACATAAAAACGAATTCAGCAAAAAATTGAAGACCTCAGACATTGTCAGGTCAGCAGTTAGATGGAATGCCGACCTTTTTCTGAGGCCTGCATTCAGAGTTAAATATCCAATTAGATTTCATCATTAGATTTTCAGGAACTGCAAAATCAGACCAAAATTTAAAAAAAAATTGTGACTGGAATGTTTTACCAGATGTTAATAAACCAACATTAGTTAAAAAATTAAACTATTGACCAATTTCAATCATTTTAGTTACTACAGCTCATTATTTACAGTAAATGTGACATAGAAGTAGCTGAAATACAAGTTGGGTATAGATGCGGTAGTGGTGTAGTGGTAAAACACTCGCTTCATAAGCGAGAGGTTCTGAGTTTGATCCCCACCACGTCCCTGGTAGTATAGCACTCAACTTGTTTCTCCGCGCAGCGGCCTTGTTTGTCAAGGTTCGTGTTTCGGAGTTATAGAGTTCAGAAAGGGTTATAACCACTATTAAGTAGCCTCCTTGTCTGTAGTGGCCTTCTCGGCCTTGAGGAGGTGAATAACTAAAAAAAAAAAAAAAAAGATATGTATACTTTTTGGTTATGAGCCAGTACTCTGACCACTGTGCTACATAGAAGTATTTTTATTTAACTTTGGATGAAGAGTTAAATAAGAATATTTATTAGAATAATACAAATACAGGCCTTGTTAAGAAGCGTTTCCTTATTTGAAATTTACGTATTCATGATTTCTCATACACGTTTCGCAATTTATGTTATGCAAAAACTTTTTGGAATAAGTTTATTTTTAACAGTATTTTAAAACAGATTATGCTGAAAACATTAAACTGTAATTAATTGTTGTAAAAAAACATTTGTGGAATATTTTTTTTATTAGATAAAAAAACATATCCTTTTAGATATCCCTTTTTCTATTTTCCGTTTAAAAAAAAAAAAAAATAATTTATTTTATTAAATTTAAGTTAATTTTATCATTATTCATAGTTTTAGTTATTTATTTGATTGAATTTAATTAAAATTCTTTTAATAATTTTAAAACGTTCTTTTAGTAATTTTAAAACGTTTTACAATTTTTTTTACTGATAAAATTTACAAAATTCATGTTAAAATAAAAAAAAAAATGTAATAAATTTAATTCAAGTTACTTTAAAAGGTTCGCATTACATATAGCTTCACTTTATTTTCAGTTAAGTTTCAGGTAAGTTCCAGTTCCAAATACTGGTCTGAATAATGCGCTTTTGTAGTTAATAAATGGCGCCAATACAAAAAAGTACTTTCAAACTCGAGTTTAAATGTTATGTTTAGGTTTTCCCTTTGCCGTTAAATTTTATGTAGAGTTTTTTTTATAAAATGAACCAAACTTTAAACCAATTAAAAATAATGTGATCAATAAATAAACTCTTTAAAAGCCCAACTTATATTTATTTTATTTTAAAAATAAAACTAATATTTTTTTTTTAATTTAGTAAAAATTAGTAAAAATACATTAGGTTTCACGGTACATAAAAGTAAAATATTTTAATTTAAATAAAAAAAAAGAACAAAGCAGAAAAACGGTAATCTTCGTTTAATTACATTTTTTATTTTATCAAAAGCCAGTTAGCACAAAGGGTTTTTTAAAAAGACGAAAATCTAATCTAATTGTGTAGTAAGTACACTCAAATCCCTTTAAGAAAATAAACCATAAACAAGTGTCCCCTCATTTTAAAAAAATAACCATAAAAAGAATGTTTTAAAGAAAAAAAATTAATTTTAAATAAGTATAAGATTTTGAAATAAGGAAATATTTTTTTAATCACCATTTAAATTTAATTTATAACTTTTTTTATAACATTCTTGTTTAATTTAAAGATATTTCTTTTAAAAGACTTACAATAATTTCTAATGTGTTTTTGAATTTAATTACAATGAGGTATTTTAAAATACGCAAATGACACAATTAAACTTTTAACGATGTAAATATATTTATTTAATAAAGTTACTTTATATAAGTTATTCATGTTGCGCTTTTCCGTTACGCAACAAAATCTCATAACAAGGCCTGCAAATATATTTTTCTTATCGCCAGAAAAACTATTTATAGCATTAACAATTAAGTTTATAATTATGTGTCATTAACAATTAAGTTTATAATTATATCTCTGAATAACGACTAGTTCAACTTTTAATTAAATTAAAATTAGGGATGTACGGGAAATTCGTTTCGGCCAGAATTTGTGACTTTTAGGTCATGTCAGAATTTAATTTTTTCTTTTTTAAAAAGAAAATGTGACAGATTGTGTAAAAAAGTAATTGTCTTATAAGCTAATAAAGAATTATAAGTAAACTTAGGTAAAACACAAAATTTTCTAATAAATTACAAAATTCTCAAAAATTCAATGCCATTTTATTTGCAGTAATCAATTATGTAAGGATTTCTAGAAAATAGGAATATTGTGATGCAAAAAGATATTGTATCCAGTTTCGGACAACAAACTAGCTTTTTTTATATATTTTTTTAGTATAGCAGGCCTTGGCGGAAAGAAATAAGTGGGAGAGCGGCAAAAAGCTCTCTTAAAACAAAATAGCGAGCCATGTGAGCTGCTACCCTAAACAGCTTCTTAGGAGAGATTTTGGTTTTTGCCTGACCTTTTTATTCATTGAAAAAATTAATTATTAAATACAAAATTTTGTTTTTATACTTGTTACAAGCCCAGACAAATCCATTTCTTTTAATGAAGGTTGACGTTCGTATCTTTATTTAATGATGAACGTCTAATTTAAAAGATATTTCATAGGAAGTTTTATTTTCAAATAATTTTTATTCTAGTTGATAATAGATTATATAATAATTAGATATTTCAATGATGCTTTTTGAATTTATTAATTTTTATTTCATCAAAATTATTTTTCGCATTTTCAAAATGCGTGCAAATTAATGATAATTATATTTTTATAATATATTTTATTTATATTATATATATAAAATATATTATTTTTTTAATAATGTTTTTTATTTCTATGTATAAGTATTCAGGCCTTGCGATGAATAAGAACTGCGCGACGCATAAGCACGACATGATTTTTGACGTCATTAAATTCTTTTTATTTGCTTTTCATATTTATCGACATTAACTGCACCAATTTACTTAATTACCGCAAAACTACTTTAAATTGTTTATGTAGAAATGTTATTATTTAAAAATGTTTTGGAATGTTTCGTTTTTTAAAATGTAAAAACATTTGTTTATTTTCTCGACGTTTGTCACGTTTTGTCTATACTAAACGAATAAAAAACATTATAACTTAAATTTAAAAAAGATTATAAAATATGCTAATATTTGATTTTTTTTTTCTTAAATATGTAATTTAAAGTTTTTCAAATAATTATTTTTTCTTTTTAAAAAGTCAGCGAGTAATAAACTGGAAATTTTAATATTGTACGATTTAAAACTGTGCAATAGCTAATATTTTTACAAGCGATTTTATATAATATTTATTTATTTTTATTTATTTTCATAAAGCGGTTGATAAGCACAATCACTCGTATTAATAAAAAACTTAAACGAACGTTTTGAATAGATTTTTAATGTTAACAAGGATTTTTATTTCTAGTAAAAAAAATATAATGTTAGAATAAAAATTTTTTAGGTATAAAAGAAATATTTCAGCGAAAAAATTATTCTTAAAAATTATTCGAAAAATTATTGACGTTCTATTTTTCAGCAGCTGTTCTTGAGCACGCTTCGTTGAGTTTCGGTAACTTTTAACATAAAAGCGATCGTTATTATTTAAGTAATTTTTTTGAGTTACTTTTTACAAAAATTTTAATAACTGTACTTTTTTAGTGAGTCAAGTAGAATACGTTTTAATATTAATCCTTTTTTATTTTTTTATTTGCCCTCACCAATTTTTAAAATGTTTCCTCGAAATTACTCTTAAAGACTTTAAATACGTCTAACAGTTAATAAATATTTTTAAATCTATGGAATAATTTTAAATCCTAACAAACCCCCGTAAAATAATTATTTAAGTTTAAAATCTAAAACTAAAAGAAAGTATTTTTGTTCAATTTTAATTAAATGTTAGATAATTTTAATTAAATGTTAGCTTAAAAGATTTGTACTTTTTTTTTAATTTTGGATTTTTTTCTACTTGTAAATAATGAGCATATTTAATTTTTTCAAATTCAAACTTTTATTTCAACTGCGTGCGGTTTTTAAAATACTTTATTAAATGTTAAAATATTCGTAAATTACTTCATTAAAATTCCGCTCAAAAATATCTTTAAATATACTCAAACAAAAAATTTTTTGCTCGACGCAAATAGCCCTAGCTACACGCAAAATCGCTCTTGGACGACGTAAAATTCACATCGCCCGACGCTTTATCGCAAGGCCTGAGTATTTATTAATAAGTTAATAAAAATATCATATTATTGGCATTATTAAACGCACAATAAAAAATAAAAACTATAATAAATATATTAATTCTAAGCTTAAAAATTCGTTTCAAACACTTTAAAGTGTTTTAACAAATAAACATTACTTCACTTCAAGAAAAATAAGCAAGATAAAAAAAAAGCACGCCTAAAAAGCAATAATGTTTAGGCATGGTTTCTTTTAAAGTAATTGTAAATTCATTTATTTTAACTAAAATTTGGCATGCTTTTGTTAATGCATGTGAAAGCCTTGCTAAAACATTTCTTTGAAATTACTTACTTTGAAAGCATATTTAGTTATTTCACTTAATAGTAACACTATTGAAGAAAATAATCTTTAGAAAATAAATTCTTTAAAATGTGTTTTAAATTTTAGTAAATAATTGTTTTTTATTATAAATAAGTGTTATCTATAATAAATAAAAACTATCAATCGCATAGTTATTAGGAAAAAAAAGCGTGTGTTTTAAAAAATTTTAAGCAAATGCTAACATTTGCATATGCAAAAATATAGAAACTTGGCATTTAGTTTTCTTTTCTTTTTTTTAACAAAAGCATGTTCATAGATTTGTCATGCCAAGTCATAGTTATCATAGTTGCGTCGCATATGTTAGTTATGTCAAAATTACAAGAATATATTCATAACTAGTGACATTTATTGCAGCATGAAAAATTTCTTTGGACAAGCGTTGTTTTGGACTTCTTTGGACAAGCTTATAAAAAAAGTTTTATATTTTCTTATTGTAATAGAATGCAGGTATTTTAAGAATTATTAAAAATAATTATTACAATGACTTATTTTATTTAAGTTACAATGATTTTTGAGAAAAAAATTTAACTCTTGCGAGAGCCATAAATAGCACTCATAAGGTGTTTTAGGGGAGTAAGGGTGAGGATGAGAGCAAAAACCTTTGCTTCCCGCCGAGGCCTGGTATAGGTTATAAATATATATTATATAACCACAATGCTGAGGAACAGGCTTTGACTTTTAATCTTAAAAATAAAAAAATAGCATAATTAAAATTATCATTTTGGCCGGAATTTTATTAATTCTGTCACATCCGATTTTGGCCAGAATGCAAAATTTCCGATCTGATACACCCCTAGTTATAACAGTATTTATTATTTATTATTGTTTTTTTAAATTTAATTGAAGAGATGAATCAAGATGAATCAAAAATTGTGATATGCAATAATTTTGATTTTTAAGTTGTTTGGTTTTACAAATATATTATTGTTTCGACAGGCATTATTTTAATTTAAAAAAACTATTTCTAAATCAATCTCCATAGAGGATTATTTAGTAAATATGTATGAAAATGAATTATGAAAAATAAATTTCACTGTATTTCCACAGAAATAGCATAAATTCTTAATTTTAGTGTAGTTTTAAATAGAATAGCATCAACCCAATTTAAAGACAAGCACTAATGCAAGACTGATGACCAAATATCATTATTACTACGATGCGAAGATAATTGATGAGTTGTATGCTGGGAAATTAACTAAATTTACTTTATCGCTAAAAAATTTGAAGTTCTTTTATTTTAAAAATTCATTACAGAAATTTATTTTTGTGCACCATAAACAGATCTTTTAATCTTCACTTAAAACCAATGCTCCTAAAAAATGTCAATAATTAGTTAAGATTTATGATTTTAATTAGTCATGTGATCTGCTTTAATACTAATAACTATTTGCAAATCTTAATAAATTTTAATAAGTCATTAAATTAAATATCATGCCTTCTAAGAAGTCCGCTAACTCTTGGAGCTTCTCTTGTGCATTGTATCAAGTTGACACTGATGGAAATGTTTTATCGCTCTGGTGCAGAATATGTAGAGAATTTTATGAAAAGCAGAAAATACAGGAAAGTTTGGAAGGTATTGATAAACTTTATGTTGATCTTATCTTATATTATGCTATTGTATGTAAATTACTTGATCATTGAATTTTTAGATAATGGTGCCAAAACATTTATCAAAAGAACAAAAGCAGTTAAAAGAAATAAAAGCCTTATTCATATGCTATTTGCTGAGTAGGAAAAAAAGATAAGCAAATGAAACTGTTAACACCAATATGCTTTTAACAGTCCTAGAAAAGCAAACCACTATTGTAATTCATGTATAAATGTTATCAACTGATCAGTAAAACTAATTATTAAAGAAATTCCAATTAGCGCATTTTTTTAGTTACATAAGGATAAGGGATTACTTTTAACTCTGCAATGGTACACTTTCAAAAAGAAGTTTATAAAGTTAATTTAGGAGTTTTTGATTCTTTAGTGATTCTGCATGTACTAAAATGGTCAAATACGTAAATAAAAGTATTTTACTGAAAAATATAACCAAGCCACTAATCGAAAACTGTATATCTTACTATTAGCTAATGAGTAATGGTAGCATCTAAGATAAAAGATGAAAAAGAGTTATTTGTAATGAAAATAGTTCAGACCTTGTTATGAGATTTTATTCTGTAACGGAAAAGCATAATGCAAGTAAATGTGACTTTACTCAATCAGCATATTTACATCATTAAAAGTTTAATTTCATCAGTTGCATATTTTAAACTACAACTTGAGTTATTTAAAAGAACTATTTGTATTGATGTTATTTATTAACTACAAAAGTGTATTCATCAGACCAGTATTTAAAAAAAAAAATCAAAGTGCCAGAACTTACTTTCGAGAAAAAAAAAAATGGCGTTAAAAATTGTAAAGTTTTTCTCTAATATCTCGATGAATAATTTGTTCTGTAAAGATTAACTAACATGAAAATTAATCTTCAAAGTTTTTCTATGTTATAACACAACTTGTCTCACTTTTCTGTCTCGCTTTACTGGTCAAAAAATAAAAAAGTACTATCAACAATTTTTTTTAACATTTTGGCTTTAGCAAAATCTTCGCTTACTACTCATAAACTAGTTAATCATTTTTTTATGGATGTTTTTTATAGGATCAATTCAAAAAATTAATGATAAAGATAAAACTTTTCTTAACAAGCAATTTCAAAACTGAAAAAATCATTTTTTCATAAATTTGTTTAATAAAATTTACTAAAAAAATTCTCTAAAATATTTTTAATAAATCTAGTAATATTGTATACAGGCTTGTTTATGGTTTATCCAGCAATGCATATACAGTTATTAGTGCATTAAGCACTTTGATATAATAGTACTTTCGCAACAAAATGAAAGAAGAAATATTGATTTGAAACTGTAAATAAATAAATAAAATAGTTAAATGTAATATAAAGATTTTAAAACAACTTGAATTAAATTTATTTTTTTTAATTTTCTTTTCTTTAACATATTTAAAACATGGAAATTTTAGCAGTAAAAAAAATTTGTAAAACAGAGCGTTTTAAAATTTTTAAAAGATTAGAATTAAATTTAATAAAATTAATTTATATTTATTAATATTTAATAATAAATTTAATTTAAATGTAATAATTAAATAAATAACAAAATTTTAATTCACCTCCTCAAGGCCGAGAAGGCCACTACAGACGAGGAGGCTACTTATTTGTGGTTATAACCCTCTCTCAACTCTATAACGCCGAAACACGAACCTTGACGAACAAGGTTCGACAAGGTTCGTGTTTCGGAGTTAAGCGTGGTACTAACAGGGACGTGGTGGGGATCAAACTCGGAACCACTCGTTTATGAAGGGAGCGCTCTACCACTACACCACTACTGCATAAATTAAATAATATTGGTATTTCAAGTGTCCAACACTTCTATGGTTTAAATTCAACAAGCTTGTAGAGCTTTATGTTGAATAAACTGAGTAGGTACTATCTAGAATTTAGTAAGGCTCAGACCTACTAGTGCTGTTTGTAACATTTGTATGTTTTTAGTAAATGCTTCTGACCAACTTCGAATAGATCTAAAAATTCCACCAGAGAATTTTATTTATTTAAAGGCTTCTACACCAGCAGAAAGACAGAAATGGATTGTTGCATTAGGAACTGCAAAAGCATGTATTATTAGTTCTAATTTGGAAGAACAAAACCAACAAAGTATGTTTTAACTTAACTTAACTTTTTTAACTTAATTTAACTTTTTTTGTTCATTCAAAAATATTTTAGTGTTATTGACTTTCTGAAAAGATAAGATTTTTTTAGCCCATTCAATGACTTTTTTGAAAGACAAGATGAAAGAGCTATTATTGTGCCGAGGTATTATGCTTGAGCAAATTGGCACAATTAAAGCTAGTAGTCACACTACTGAAAATAAAGTAAGTTTTTTTTGCAAATGTTTTAATTAGTGGTATACATTAGTAATAATAATTTAAGACATCTCGAGGCACACTCAGCTTGAATATTTGTGTTGAGGTTTTTATCAAATGTTTTCTTATCTATAGTTAATAACTTATCAAGAATCTAAATTATTTAGAATTTTTTTAAAATTATTCAAGATTTTTTTTTGATCAACCATAAGGTTTTCTTTTCGATGGTTTTTTCAATGATCAACCATAAGGTTTTCTTTTGGATAGTTATTCAATGATCAACCATAAGGTTTTCTTTTGGTTATTAAGCATAAATATATTTATTAATCATTATAAATTAATAAGGTTTTTACTTCATTGTTTATCCACTTTAGTTGATAAAGCTATACAAATTTCTTTTTTATAAAGTCACAACGTAAAATTAAGAAAAACACAAGTAGACCTAAGGATGACCTAAATATGCCATTGTAGTTTCTTATGTCTTAAAAAATATATATATAGCTTAGAATTTATTAAAAGCAATACATTATTGCACAGTGCAAAAGGCTTTTGAATTATCAGAAGGTATAAATAGCAGATCCCCTCTTAAGAAAATATAATTTTTTTTACCATAAAGCCATGAAATCTTTTTATGACTTTTATTGTATTATTAATGTAAACACTTGTTTCAGTATTAATTAAATGGTTCTGAGGTATAGTTGTAAAAACAACTATACCTTAAATTGGCTTTGATTTGGTTTCAACATTTGGTCTTGTTTTGAATTTATTATTCTAACTTTATTTATATTATAGTTTCTTTTTATTTTTCATACTTTTTAATGTAGTCTTTTTTATGAGCTCTGTTCCATTTAAATCCATTACCTTTAAATGTTTCATTTAAATCCCATACCTGTAGCTGTTTTAGTTATAATATATGAATACAATGATTCTTTAAATGTATTTGAATGTAACTTGATCTTAGAAAATTATTGAAGCTGTGACATTATTATCAGCAACATGTGACACATTTGCATCAAACTTGGATGATATCATGGAAATAGTTGAAGATAATTTAAGTATGTTTTTTTCAGACAGTTTTTAAGTTTGATGTTTTTCATTTCATTCAATATGTAAACTGTCTTTATAAATCTGTTTGCAAACTTGTTTTTATCTGTTAAGAAATACTATTTAAGAATTTTTGGTTTAAAATTTATTTTCAGATTTGTTTTCGGATTATCCTATTTCAACCACTAAAGTGAGTGACTTTCTTGTTTTATTTAAATTCTAAGTCAAATATTTCTATATGCACTGCATATTATGCAGTATGTTGGAATATATTTTGTATTAATAATATAATATAATATTATTTTTTATTAATAATATAATATATAATATAGTAAAATGATTTTTATGAAACATTTTATGTCATTAGCAAGTTTGATGCTTCATTTTTTCCTTTTTGTTTTATTTTTTTTTATTATGTTTTATTTCTATATTTAAGTCAATAGGATGCTTAATTGATCAATAAAATGTTCAAAGTTTAGAAAATAATTGAGTTAAACCACTGCATTAAAAATCTAGGCCTTGAGCATTATAAATAATTTAGCTAATTGTAGGTTATAAGTTTGTTGTTTATAATTATCCTTCCAGTAAAGTTTGAAATGGCAAGAGTTTTTGTAAAAATAAACTATTATCACTACTTTTTTTTTTGTTAAATTTGAATTTACCTCCCCAAGGCCATGAAGGCCACTACAGTTGAGGAGGCTACTTTAGTAGTGGTTACAACCCCCTCTCAACTTTATAACAAAACATGAACCTTAATGAACAAGGAGAAACTAGTTGAGTATGGTACTACCAAGGATATGGTAGGGATTGAACTCAGGGTTTCTCGCTTATGAGGCGAGCGCTCTACCACTACACCACTACTGCATTTAACTTTTTTTTATTTACTTCTTAACCCCCATTCCAGTTGTTCAATTCTAACAAAACAACGTTTGATTATGTTGATATTTAAATCATAATTTTTATTCATAGCTCACCAAGCCCTCTAAAGAACTGGTTAACAGTTACAGGTTTGAAATTATTTTTCTTATTATTTGTTATTTATCTGTAAGCAGGGCTCAATTTAACAGTCGGACATCAGACATTGTCTGGCTAAAACCTCAGATTGTCTGATCAATTTACAGAGTAATTGGAAATTTTGACCAATGGGAATTAAAATCTACAAAATAAAGGTTAGGCAGGAATGGGGTGCAATTGAACGCTATTTGCTTATCACACAAATGATTTTTTTGTTTTGTTTACAACTTGACCACGACTGTTTAGATGTTTTGATGGCTTAAACGTTTCAGAAATGTGCTGAAAAAAGAAACGTTAAGGTAAACTTAAACTAGGAAAAAAATTAAAGAATAAGCAAAACAATTACTTATTAAAAATAAAGCTTTGAAATAAAACTAAAAAGACTAAAAGTTAAAATTACTTTTTGTTAAGTTTTTAATTGCATTGGAAAAAAAAAATTATATAAAACTTATCTTTTAAAACGTCTAATTAAAGTGTAACTTTAATTAAATGCTTTTGCAAATTACTTCTATTGATTGTTTAATAAATGAACAAATTTTATTTAAATTACTGTAAAGTTAAATTAAATTATTAAAAAGAAAAATATATATTATTTTTAAGTTGTATAAACGATCCTATATTGTTGTTTTTGTTGTTGTCATGTTTTTATTAATTGTGTAACTACAAGATTTTTCTATATCAAATTACTCAAAATTAAAGAAATTTTGAACCATTCTTATATTTTCTTCAAACATATTTGGTTGTTGCATCTTGCAAAAAAAATTTTCTGAAAAAATTTTAAACCAAAATGTTGAATGGTTTCCAAGATATTTTATTTTAATATGAACCTGGTTTCCCAAAATTACTAAGGTTTTCATAATATTAACCTGGTTTCCCAAAGTACTAAGGTTTTCATAATATTTAAAAAAAAAAGAACAAAATGAGAAATAGCAAGAGCAAAAGTACAACAATTATTAAAATGAATAAACAGTTATTAAAATGAATGAACAATTATAAAAATTAATTAATAATCATAAAATGAATGAACAATTTTAAAATATTTTTTTTTATGCAGAGTTCAATAAACATAAAATGCTGAAGTATGAACTGAACATGGTTAAAAATAACTATGTTGTAGAACCTGTCTCAAAACACACTTGTTTAATTTTTTTTTGATTTTAATACTTTTAGTTACTTATAATCTTGTCACAAAAAGTCCTAAAAAACTATGGAAACCTATTTCAACAAATTTCAATCTATAGTTCTATAATCTGAAATTTAACTTTTTCAAGAAATTATTAAAAAAAACTTGGTAATAGACTCTTTTTAAAAAAATGATTTTAACTACTGAAAAACATTTTTTGATTTTATATAAAAACTAACCAAGTGTGATAATGGTGTGTTTTGTTTATTTTTGCAATTATATTATTTAAAATTTTATTAATAGAACCATATTAGTTGTTAAAATTTTATTGGAATTTTAAGAATTTAGCAGTTTAATAGATATTTTAAAGCAAAGCAAAAAAAACTATAATAATATATTTTATAATATTTTTTATTCATCAATTTTATTATCAATTAATATCTAATTTAAAACATTTACGTTTTTAAATAATTAATTCGTTATTGTTACCCCCTCCCCTCCCCTTCCCCTCCCTCTCAAACAAAAATTGGATTTTAATGTTTCATGCAATGCGCAAATAGCTTAAGTATAATTTTTATTGATTTATTTCTAAATTATCACTCATATTTTTTGGACCTTTAGTAGTTTTTCTTTTCTTTTTTCTTTAAATTTTTTATTTATAGTACTTAAATTAACTGGTGTTAAAACAAACAAATTAAAATTTTAGGTTTTCATTGTTATTACTTTTGCAAAAGAAAATTCTTTTTTTTTTTTCGTTAATTTTTGCAATATGATAAATTTATCATTTCATTAAAAAGTGTTTACCATTTTTAATAAACTAAGAGTTTGAAGACCAGAAATTTTCCCATATTTTGTGATCACTTAATTCGCGCCTTGAATTGCTTCAAAGTACATTTAACTGCTTTTGTGAGTTCATCATAAATGCTTACAAACTTAACATATCTTTTAGATCAAAAATATTTGTTTTGCGAATATATTCAGTAAACAAAAATGCTTCAAAACTTAATGAATTGTTTGCTTTATCAAGCCAAATATTTTACTTATTTCAATATTGGTCTTGCATGTGTTAACTATAAATTGTTTTACATGTCATGTAAAATGTGTTTGTCTAGCCATATGATAATGGCAGATTCTTATATTATTTACATAATTTTTCTAAAAGAAATGTTTTAACGTTTTGATTAAAAATATACTGAAAAAAAAAAACAGAAATAATTTGTCTACATGCTTTTGAACTTGAAGTTTTTAGATAAATACTTTTTTTTACTAATTTTTTTTTTTTTTTTTTTTTTATTGCATATGACACAAACAATAGAAAAATGTTTCACTCTATTGATTGCAGATTAAGTTATTAAGCTTTTAAGTGCTCTTTAGGTCAAGGTTTCTTATAAAAAATTTTTTTTTGAGTTTTTATACTTTAAAACTGTTTTTAGCGTTTAAAGTGTTTTTTTTATTAATAAACAAATGACAGTTGTATATAAGAAAATATTGTATTTGTGTATGGTATTAAGAGTTAAGCCTTCTCAAATTATTAAAAAATTTTTGTCAAAAAACTTTAAACATAATTGTTATGGAACTATTTAGATGATTCAGAGTAGACATTGATTTAATAAATATTATTTTTTTCAATTATAAGGGCAACCATATAATCTATGAAATAAGTTTTTCATATGTTTTTTGTTTTTAGATCTCTACGCTCTTCTTCTAGTTTATCTTCCAACTCAGGCTCTTATGCAGAATCAGGTGCTTTTCTTTTTACAGTGAAATTTTTCTTTGACATAGTTTTTTTTGTTTGTTTGTGTTTTAAATAGATATTAGTTTCTTTTATAAATATAAATATGTTTATATAGTTATTTACATAGTCAAGTATTCTGGGTTTCCTCTTTTTACTTGAATATACCTTTTAATTCTCTACAAATTTTCAGGACCTTCTAAAGGTAATAGAAAAAAGCATCCAACACTTTTGAAAGTTGTGTAGTTTTTTCCTAACACTTTTTTAAGTTTCTAAACACTTTAATAATTTTTATACTTCAAAGGTAAAAGTAATGAATATTTGACTCAAAATGCTAAAGTTTATTGGTACAGCATAGTTTTAAACATATCTACAACAAAATAATTTTTTTGAATATAATGAAAATTGCTTGTAAAATGAAACTAATAAAAATAACTATTTATTAATTACAGATCCAAAATATTTGTTTTAACAAATGCTTTGAGTTTACGTGTTTATAACATACAGTAATTACAAATGCATGTATTATATATATATATATATATATATATATATATATATATATATATATATATATATATATATATATATCAGGCTTTCACAGGAAGACGTGCGATTTTATGTCTTTATATGACCACGCAAAAAAAAAAATGTTTTAACGATTTGATCACAGTATTTTTTTAAAATTTAAAAACGCGCTACAAAAACTTACCTAAACTTATCTGAAAAAAAAATTTAAAAAAATAAATAAATCTTAACGAAAGAGAAAATAAAAAAAAATGCTTAGTTAAAGCAAAAACACAAAAAAATAAATATATATATATATAACGCAACTAAAACAAAACTTATCAAACTAAAATGCTTATTTTATTTTATTTACACATTAAAAAACCTTTTCAATCTTTGTTTCAACATTTTTGTATATTTTTTATTTGTTTAATATGTTCAAAAGTTATATATTTCTCATTAAAAGTACATAGTTATATAAATAAAATAAAAAAACATTTTATAAATACTTTTTTTTAAATTAATAAGATTTATTTTAGAAATGAACACTTAATTTATATGTTTTAAATTAAAAAATATATACAACTGTCAATTATATTTAAAAAACAAAACTTTTTTTCAGTAAATTGTTACTTTATTTAAAATTGCTTTGCTAATATAAAAACATTTGTTAAGAAGTTTTGATGTAATTAATTTCACTTTTTTAGAATATTTTTTATTTAGCGCGTTTCTAAAATGTTTTTTGAATCAGCCGCGGTCAAACCGTCATAGCAAAATGTAACTTGCGTGGTCACATAAAGACATGAAATCGCACGTCTTCCTGTGAAAGCCTGATATATATATATATATATATTTATATATATGTATATATATATAATTTCAAAACATTTCAGAAAATAACTGAAAGTTATAGTATATTCTATTTTAGTATAATCTACTTCTCCATTGTATCCAAGCAGTTTCTAAGAAAATATACATTTTTCTGCATTTTATTTAAAACATGATTTTTTTGAAGCCAAGCAAAAAAAAAAACCCAATAATGATCTATGAACTCTTCTAAATAAACATTACTTGAGCAAGGATTTTTAGCAAGAAATATAGATATGTGTGTGTTGTATATAAACATTACCTGAACAAGGATTCTCAGTAAGAAACAGAAAAGTAAGTTTTCGATGATAAAGAAGTACAAGAAATTATGGAAATTATGAGTTTGACCTTAAATGTACCATTTCAGAAGTCATTGAGATTCTCCTTTGATAATATGAGGTTGTTGTACATACATTATAATATATATAATAAAATAACTGTTTCGTTTAAATTCTAGAAAATAAGAATTCAAAAAAAAAAAAAAAAACTACAAAGGAAAAAATAATCTTAATATTCTAGAAAATAAGAATTCGAAAGAAAACTACAAAAGAAAGAATAAACCTGAATACTTAAATGTGCTACTTGAAGAAGTTCATCAAAAAACACTTATTGAAAATCTTAAACTATGGATGTGAATTTTAGCAAAATGGAGTCAATTAGATATATGTTTTATAATAGTAGTAATAATAATGTAAGTATGTAAATATATGTATATACTTTATATTATATTATATATATATATATATATATATATATATATATATATATATATATATATATATATATATATATATATATATATATATATATATATATGAAATTTTATATATATATATATATATATATATATATTTTATATATTTTTACTCAAAAACATGCATATATAGTTGTAAAAAGTAAAAAAAAAGTTAAATGAAAAGAAATATAGCAGAAAGAAAAAAGTTTAGGAAACTAATTTTGAAAAAAGTAAGAAAAAAAAAAAAAAGCTTACTCTGAAGAAAAAAGGAATTTCGCTGGATTTTAAACCCAGCAAAGTTTGTTTTTGTTCTCTTAAAGCATTTTTTATTTCAAAATAGCGCCAAATTTCAATCTCATCTTAACATAAAATTCTGTTGAACAAACACTGTGGTTGGCTGCTGTATATAAATTGAAGATTCTTAAAATCAGTTAATTGGAGTTTAAATCATTTATCAAATTAAGTTATTTTATAAAACTGTTACATTATACTTATTATTTGACTACATTTTTTTTACAATTTTTTTTAATATTAAGATAAAATATTTTATTATTGTATTTATAATTTTTCTTAAGATTATTATTTTTATTAAGATAAAATATTTTTTTTGTTTTTAATAGCTGTATCAATAATTTTAATACTTATTTGTTATATGCTTGAGATATAAACTTGATAAAATCTCTTGTGACCAGTGTTTTATAATTAGGCAATTGCTTACTTATATAGTTATATAGTTTTTAATGTGTACTTTTATTGTTTATATAGTTCAAGTTATACTATTATACATACTTGCATTAGGACACACTTATTTATGAGATATTTTTATTTTTATATGAAAGGATCACATTCTTCAAAAGTATCTTTGGTATCTTATCCCAAAGCACAAGACTCTAATAGTTATTTTGAACCGCTCTTGCCTAATGATTCATCATTTAATGTTGACACTGCTCATTACAACACACCTGATGACCCAGATAGAAATTTAAATCTAACAGATTCATCTGTTTCATCTGCTTCATCTTGTACCAGCTCTGTTAAATCCGATATACCTAATGCTTTATTGAA
The DNA here is from genome assembly GCF_022113875.1 of Hydra vulgaris. Classification (NCBI taxonomy): domain Eukaryota; kingdom Metazoa; phylum Cnidaria; class Hydrozoa; order Anthoathecata; family Hydridae; genus Hydra; species Hydra vulgaris. Next base: position 21,004,624 of record NC_061163.1, on the reverse strand, counting down.
AAATGATGTTACAACACCAGAAAGTGATCAAGTACCCATAGTTCCGCTACCAATTGCAAGGAAATCAATATTTGGAAAAGCACCTGCGAAGTAAGTCTACTGTTAAAATTTTTAATACAAAACTATCAACTTTTTAAAGTTACCTTCAGGAGAAACAAATGTGTATTATGTGTTATAAGGCCTTGTTACACATACAGAACTCAAAATAATTATTCAAAGATTTTATCATTTTAGTTTATTAACATTGATAGACCAAAAAGACAAAAGTTAAAAGGAAGAAGATAAATATATTTATATTTTTTAATAATTTTTTAATTCTGGATAATCAAGTTTTCATTTAATTTTACCTAATTTTAAAAACATTTTTTGTGTTTTACTTATAACATTTTATTTTAACTAGTTAACGCACAAGAAGGACTCATTTTCAAAATAAAGACTAAAGAATAATTTTTTAATAAAAGTTATAAAATTTCTGTTTCTCTTACGTTGTTTTACATTCGTAAACTTTAAATGAACTAAATTGCCTAATAATGTCTTCATCTTATAACAAAATTTTTTTTATTTTACAAAAATTTGACTTGTTATTCTTGTTTATCAAATCTAATTAACCAGAATTGGTTACAGGAGAATAAAATATTAATTTCTTTAAAAGTCAAGTAAATGCTTTATGTTTTTAAAGTCAAGTATACGTTTCATCTTGTTGCCCTGCATTCTCTAAAGTGAGTTTTTAATAATTTATGCTTATGAAATGTGTAATAAATGGTGCAAACAAATCTTTTTATTTAATTATGTGTTCAAAAAAATTATTTTTTTAAATAAGATTGTGTAAAACTTGCTTTAAATGCAGTAAGGTTATGTAAGATTATTTTAAATGCAATAGTGGTGTAGTGGTAAGTGCTAGCCTCATAAGTGAGGGGTTCTGACTTCGATCTCCGTTATGTCACTGGTAGTACCGCGCTCAACTTGTTTCTCCACGTAGTGGCCTTGCTTGTCAAGGTTCGTGTTTCAGAGTTATAGAGTTTAGAGAGGGTTGTAACCAAAATTAAAGTAGCCTCTTCAACTGTAGTGGTTTTTTTTGGGTTGGGAAGGTGAGTTTACATAAAAATAAAAAAATATATAATATTGATGAGTTTTTTCCGGAAATTCCCAGAATTCCGGAAATTCACATAAAACACCTTTAATTTTTCCAGGAATTTCCGGATGTTTTTTGATATTAATTTGAAAAAAAATTAATATATTTTTACATAAAATTTTACATACGACAACTTTTGCATTTATTCAAATTTTCTATAATTAAAATTTTCACAAGATTGATTTTCGTAACAATTTTTTTTCTTCATTTTTTTTTTTTTTGCTTTTTAATTTATTCAAAATTTTTCGAATATTAGAAATTCCTTTTTGTAAAAAATTAATTAATATAAATTCTGTTTTAAAATAATCTAAATTCCAATTGTCAGTTAAATGCGATCAATTTTTAATAAAACAATTTTCCCGGATTTTCCGGGATTATCAAAGAAAAAATATTTCCAGGATTTTCATAAAGTCTCATCTGTGATATATAAAAATGATAAAAAGCCAATCAAATGTATTTAATAAGCTGCTATTTTGAGGTTAAAACAAAAAGCATCAGTTTGTACAAATGGTTTTATAACAAAACAAAAAAAAATCAGCTTGTACAAAAGATTTTATGAACAAGCTGAAAAGAAAACCTACTTTAATATAAGGAGAATATGAATGACATTGCAAAGTTGGAAGAAACATTATTGCTATTGGAAGAAAAGAGAAAGAAACTGAGTAGATATTTGTTGTTTTTGCCTTGCCTCGGTTTATGATATCAAATATTACTTTTCTATTTCAAAGAAGTTTTACTTTTTTACTAATTTGTACAAATAACTGAAAAATCACTTTACACATGTCTTTTCTAAATAGAGTACACATAAAGCTATTTAGTTTTTTACATTTTTATTGTTATTGATACATAGTATGCATCATTGAGTCTTGTTTCAACTTTAGTTTAAGCTTGTGATTCATTGTGATTCAGCGAATTGTGAATCAGTAAATTGATTTAGTTTGTAAAGTATTAGTTTTTCTTGGAGTTGTTTAAAACATTTTTATTCTTAAAAAATAATTTTTTGTTCTTAAAATGTTCTCAAATTTAAAAAAAAATTAAGTAGCCATCCTGTTTCAGTTTTTAGGATTTAAAATAATTCGTGTGCAATTTAATGTCTGCCTATCAATGCTATAAATTAATGCACAGGGTTTTAAAATATATTGTGTTTTCATACAATTTTATATTTTACATATAAATTTAAGTTAAATTTTTTATGTATAAATTAATGAAAATGATTTAAGATATCATTTTTATTTACAAGATATAAAAAATTATATATGTCCTGCATAATTTTGTTTAGTATTTCACAAGCTCAATCATCTGAAATCTTACTGTTCATCCATAATCATTTTTAGGAATAAGATTCATATCCATATTCAATCCTATTTTATTAATAATTGAGTTTTGTAAGTTTTGCCATTTAAATGTCCATTTATAGCATGTCCATTATAGCAGAAAATTATGTTATAGCTAAAATTGCTGAAAATGGTCAGGGATTTTGATTGATTTCAAAAGAAAGTCAGGGAGTTTCATGTGAAGAATCATTCACGATACCTGTAACAAGAGATATGTTGTTATCTTTATAATGCATTGTATGGAAATATACTATTACTTTTGTTATTGTAAAATCATCCATAAATCATTTATGAGTGTTAGAATGAAATTGATGATGTTAAAAACAAATATTTACAACTTTAGTATTATTATTCCAGGTTTGAAGATGTTCAAATTGGACACCATGGTCTCATACCTACAAAATCATTTCTCGAAGCATGCAGATGTATTCTTCCAGTTTTTGGTTTGTGCTTTCAAAATTTTTTTTCAATTTTAGCTGTAAAATCTAGTTTTATAGTTTTTAAATAAAATATGTTATGCTTTTTTATAAAATAGTAGGGATGTAGGGATGTGTGCTGTGTAGATAAAATTCTTATTATTTGTTTTGTTGATTTTTTAATAGTTGATCTTTGTGCTATTGATTATCAAGTTTTTCATATATAAAACATCATGTTTTTTTTTTTAATATTTTCTGTAGTAGTCTTTAAAACTTTGTTGTGTTTTACTAAACTAAATTAAAACGTTATCTGTCTCTATATTATTTTTTTTTTTTAATATTGAACAATTATATTTAATGTTACTTTTTTTAAAATGTTAAAATGTTGTAAACAAATTTCTTTCTTTTCTTGACATTTACACGAAAGAATGAAAATATGTTAAATTTATGAATTTTTAAAATTATTATTTTTTAAATTTCTATTTGCGGCTTTGTAACTACAAATAGTTTTTTATTAAAAAAAATAGAGAGTAAAAAATAAGTTATGCTAATTTATTTACTTTATTTATTGAAAGCTTATTAGGTTATTATTTTATTATTAAAGTTATATCACTGTATATATCGTTTATTAAAAAATAATCACTGAGATTTAATTTGCGTTATGAAAAAAAAGTTTAAATTTTAAATTTATGCAAATTTTTGATGCAGCCATTTAAAATTTAATTTTGAGTAAAAAAAAATATGCTTAGAAAGGAAAACCAAAAAAACATTTACGATAAAAATAAGCTAATCTTTTTTTAAGAACAAATAAAATTTCTATATTATTCAATATTGAAATTTGTTCTGAAAAATAAAGATTAGAATTAAATTATGATCTTTGCTTCAAGCTTAAAAAATCCTCACAATAAAATAAAAACAAAATTAAAATTAAACTTTTTATTTTATTTGAGTTTTTTTCATTACTGAATAGTACTTATTTGTAAACATCATTCAAAAATGAATGTGACTTTTTTTCAAATTATTTTTTTTATCTTACCACTTGTAGAATAATTTAAAAGTTAAAAAATGATAAAAAGTCGCCTAATCTAAATTGCTTACTGCTTACGTAAAATCTCTTACGGCATACTTAAATTCCTCTATGCATAACACTTTAAAAAAAGCCTATATATATATATATATATATATATATATATATATATATATATATATATATATATATATATATATATATATATATATATATAGAGAGAGAGAGAGAGAGAGAGAGAGAGAGAGAGAGAAAATTATTTTTTATTTTGTTTTCAAAGTTTGATTGGTTTATTCATTTTTTAATTACAGTTTTTTTGCTTTGTAATTATAAAAGCATAATTTTTAGATAAGTTGGGCGCAACAACATTTGCTCCTGTTAAAATGGATATTCAAGGAAATATAAAGGTTTTTTTAAATTTATTTATTAGTTATTTGATTTTTGATTTTTTTCTGTTACTTTTGAACTGAGTGAATCAAAGTAAAAATTCATAAAAAAATATAATACTATTAAACATAAAATTGTTGATATAAAACTTTTTACAGTAAACTTATGAAAAAGTCACAAAACTCATTAAATACAGATTATGCAAAGAACAAGAAATTGTTACATAAATGTACAAATAAAATGAATGAAAAATGAATGTAGCAATAATGACATAAATAAATTAAATATTGTTTTATAAGTTACAATTTAATACACAAGATTTTTTGAAAGCATTTTCATAATTATGAGATTTATTTTTTGTATTTATGGAGATTTACTTTTCTAATATAGGGAGATTTATGGAGATTTACTTTTTTAAACTACAATAGTTTATTAAACTACCACAAAACTGTTTTAATTAATTCAAAAAATGTTTGATTATGCACAAACGTTTTGGATGATTTTTTTGCTTCCAGTTTTTTAAAATGTAAAATAATTTATTTCTTTTTTTCATACAACAAAAATGTAAAATAATTTATTTGTTTCTCAGCACAACAAAAAAAGACTTGTATTATTTTAATTTGATACAATATTTTTTTTTGTTTTACTAATTTATTCACCTCACTCACAATAGAGGAATTTATAAAAAATGTCAATTGATAAAAAGTTAAATATACCTTAGCGGCATAAAGTCATAAAAATCACACAAAAATATTACAAAACTCTAAATAAGTTAAAATGCAAGTTTAGATGAAAGTGTAGCACCAAAAATATGCAGCACAATTCAATACACTTGTATTGAATATTGTTTTGAAAATACAAGACAAAAATTAATGCAAAATTTAATGCAACACACTACTGTCATATTTTAAGCACTAAGTGCTTTAAACTTGACATTAGTCCATCTAGACATTGATTTTTTAAGCTTTTGAATTTTGGACACTGAATTAGCTTGCCAAGCTGCCCCAAATAGCATCTACAAATCATTCAAATTGTTTTGACTGCAATTTTCTGAAGAGCTCCTCTCAGATTTTTAATGGGAATAAAGTCTGTGCTGGCCATTCGATCGCTGTGACTCAAGATCTTTTTAGATACAATGAAACTTTTTTTGTCCTGTGGCATGGTGCATTATCATGCTGAAAACCTAACTTTCCATTTCTGTCATAAAGCTTCTTGGCAGAGCAAAGAAACTGCTTTTTCAGAGTATCTATTTTTATATCTTGGTTCACGGTGCCCTGAAACTGAACAAACAACTGACACTAAAACTAGACATGCAACCCTAAATAATGCCAATACATTGCAATATGCTATCCTACCTGTCTCAGTAACTCTCTTTACTTTAAGATTATAATACTTTACTTTAAGGTTATAATATTTTCTTGGTTATCTTTATGTTATCTGCAATATGCTGAAGTAAGAAACCTGGTTGCTGAAGTACCATTATCTTTACCCATAGGTTGGTTTTACAGCTTGCATACTTCAGTTTTCTGAAACAATATATTCTCTTATTTTCTCATTTTAAACACCATATCTATTAATTAAATGCAACAGATGTTTTTTTTTATAAAATTACTACAACAAAAATTACTACATAAAGGCAATATTTATTTAATTACTTATTTCACTAATTATACTAAATACTATAATATTCACTTAATCATTATCTCATTAAGAAAGCAAGTAAACTTTTAAAGATAGGGTGATAATAAGATTTCACTCTATCAATACTTTATTGCAAAAACATATTAGTTCTACTACAAAAATAAATGAAACTTACCTATTCATTTTCAAGTAAATCTAGCAAACTTGGGTATATTAATAAAAATGTGACAATTAGTAAAACTATAAAACAAAATATGCAATGTATAATGCAGTTGCTTACTAAAACTGTAACTAATCCACCTTAGCAACAAAGTTATACTGATTCCTAACAAAAAAGCCTTTTTTAGAAATTAATTTATGGCCTATATCACAAAATGCAGCCAAATTTGGCAGTTCCCTTGATTTGACATTTATATAAATACTCATTATTATAAATAGCAAATCAAATAATTATGTTTAAATAATAATAATTTTATTCTATTTGTAAGTAACAAATATATTTTATGGTCATTCAATAATTCTCATTCGAAATTTTAATGGTGAGCTGTTTTTAAAATGTTAGTTACTTTATTAATCAAAATGCTCAATAGATATCTTTAGACTTATTTGAACCAAAAAGTTATTATGTTGGAAATAACATAGCCCTATTCATTTAAAAATGTTTAACGCAATGCTTTATAATAAAGCTGTGTTAAAATTTTTATTTCAAGACTCACTATTGTCTCCCTCATCATTTTTTTTTATATATATTTTAAATTGAATTTTTTTAATTATCATAATCTCTTGAAAAACACTTTTTAAAGCGTCAGTATTATTTTAGACCTTTTACTTTAGAAATTTTTTTTTAGAATAAAGTACATTTTATTATTTTATTTATGTAGTTCCTGATGTATTGTATAGTTTCTGATAGTTTATGTAGTTCCTGGTATTTTGTATAGTTCTGTAGCTAACTATTATCTAAAAAAGCCTCTTAAGCAAAGACTTAAGGGATCTTGTTGACTCTACTTATGGATTTTTGTTAATGCTTAGTTGGTTGTGGATATACAACTTTTTCTGTTATCTTCTACAGCTCTAAAATTTAGCCTAATGCAGTGAAGAACTCAGAGTTCTTTTGTCATCTGAGTGCTTATTTATTTCAATTGTTATGTTTGTCATCTGAGTGCTTGTTTATTTCAATTGTTATGTTTGTCATCTGAGTGCTTATTTATTTCAATTGTTATGTTTGTCATCTGAGTGCTTGTTTATTTCAATTGTTATGTTTGTCATCTGAGTGCTTATTTATTTCAATTGTTATGTTTGTCATCTGAGTGCTTGTTTATTTCAATTGTTATGTTTGTCATCTGAGTGCTTGTTTATTTCAATTGTTATGTTTGTCATCTGAGTGCTTGTTTATTTCAATTGTTATGTTTGTCATCTGAGTGCTTGTTTATTTCAATTGTTATGTTTGTCATCTGAGTGCTTGTTTATTTCAATTGTTATGTTTGTCATCTGAGTGCTTGTTTATTTCAATTGTTATGTTTGTCATCTGAGTGCTTGTTTATTTCAATTGTTATGTTTGTCATCTGAGTGCTTGTTTATTTCAATTGTTATGTTTGTCATCTGAGTGCTTGTTTATTTCAATTGTTATGTTTGTCATCTGAGTGCTTGTTTATTTCAATTGTTATGTTTGTCATCTGAGTGCTTGTTTATTTCAATTGTTATGTTTGTCATCTGAGTGCTTTCAATTGTGATCTGAGTGATCTTATTTATTTCAACTCCATTTTAAAATGTTAAAATAACTTTTCCGCGTTATTATCTAAAAATAAAAATAAAATTTTTCATATTTTATTTTTTTAACTTTTTTTGTTATAAATAATAAGTAAATTTAATAGCAAATAATATTTTCAATAGTTATTATTAAAATTTAAAATTTATTGCTTAAATATTTGTTACCTTAATAAGATCACTTAATATTTTCTCCCAACATTTTAAAATGGAGATAGAATAAATAAGCACTCAGGTCGCGTTTTGAGTTTGTGACTTTTACTCCTATTCTTATGGGAATACTCTTTTTTTCTTGGTGACTTAGGGGGTGGGGGGTGGAAATGTTTTTGAGTTTGCTTTCCCCCCCCCCCCCACCTCCCTCTTCTCCTCCACCCCTAGTTAAAACCAATGCCGCAACAATGATTTTTAATTATCATTTCTTCTATCATCATTTTGATCATATGTATATTAATCTTGTTTAGTTTTATCCTAAGAGTTGATTTAAAGGCAATTTCCTAATACATGAATTTACCAGTGGGCGGTATTACTTTAGTTACGATAAGAAAACTATTTTACTCAAAACTTTAATAAATGCTTTTGTTGCAAATACCACGCTATTAGTAAATAATTATTGAAAATTGATTAAAGTATTTTAAACATTAACTATATTTTAGTAAATTTAATTTAGTAGTTGTTAATGATTCAACATCTTTCAAATTTTTTATGTTACATCATTAAGTATATAATGTTATATTATCAAGTCATAATCAAGTATAAATCAAATATATAGTGCTTTATATATCAAGGGTATTATGTATATCATCAAGGGTATAATGTTATATCATCAAGTATATTATGTTTTATAATGAAGTATATTATAATATATCATGAAGTATATTATGTTATATTATGAAGTATATGTTATATCATGAAGTATATTATGTTATATCATGAAGTATATTATGTTATACCATCAAGTATATTATGTTATATCATCAAGTGTAAAAATAAGATGTAAGACTCAAAGTATAAAAACTTGACTAATATTTTTTATTTATAGAGAATGTACTTTATTATATAAAATGTTTTTTATTAATGTTTTTAATTTTGGCAATTTAATAAACAAAAAAATTAGAGCTACCTTATGATCATGATAGCATTTTACATATTTATGATCATTGGAGTATTTTTCATGTATAAGGCTTAAAAAATTAAGCTTAAAATGTGTATTTTGACCATGTATATTTATCAGATTTTTGAAAATTGTTGACAGTATTGACATATATTTATGTACAACTTAGTGAAATGTTTTATGCACAACTTAGTGAATTTTTTTTTTTTTTTTTATTTATTTGCATTCACTCCCAACAAGGCTGCAAGCAACCACTATTAAGTTGGGAGTTACTAGGAGAAAAAAAGAACAGAGTTATAGAGCAAGGAAACGGTTGACAGAAGACTTGAAAAGTTGAAGGTTGTATGAGTCAGGAAAACATGAAGATGGGAGAGAGTTCCAAAGGATTGAAGTGCGGGGAAAAAAACTAGATGAATAAAAGTTTTTAGAGCATGCAGGGACAGATACAGTAAACGAATGAGACTTAGCTAAATGACGAGTAAAACGATAATGAATTTTAGTTGATGGAACTAGAGATGATAACTCCTTTGAGCAGTGACCATGATAGTATCTGTACAAAAGAGAAAGAGATGCAACTTTACGACGATGGGAAAGAGGTTCAAGCTTAGCAGATAGTCCAGGTCCAACAGCATTTACAATGCGTTTTTGGACCTTGTCAAGAAGAGAAAGTGAATCGTTAGAAGAACCATCCCAAATATGACAACAGTATTCCATACAGGGACAAATAAGAGATTTGTAGAGGTAGAGAATGGAATCACTGTGAACCCCAATCTATTACTGAAGTGAGATCAGATTCAAGATCAGCTGCTTGTTCTAGGCAATCGAAAAGAGAAGACTTTTTGTCAAGACAGGAGTATAAAGTTGAGTCATCAGCAAAAAGAGCTACTTTAGATGAAAGGTTGTCAGGAAGATCGTTTATGTAGATAAGAAACAAAACAGGGCCCAGGATGGAACCTTGGGGAACCCCAGAAGTTACTGGAAATAAAGAAGAGTGTTGGCCTTCAAGGATGACTTTAATAAACCGGTCAGAAAGAAATGATTTGATAATCTCAAAAACTTTCCCAGAAACACCATATGAAGCAAGCTTATGGAGAAGACCAGCATGCCAAACTTTGTCGAAAGCTTTAGATATGTCGAGAGCAATAGCCCTAGCCTCACCGCCTCCATCTAATGCACGATAAAATCTTTCAGTTACAGCAGTTAGCAAGTCGGCCGTAGAGCGAGAGGATCGAAAACCGTATTGATTGTCTGACAGTAGTTTATTTGACTCAAGATGAGATGTGAGGAATTTGTTGATCAAAGACTCAAAGACCTTGCTAATAACAGAAAGAAGACTGATCGGACGATAATTGGAGGGGTCAGAATTTTCTTCAGAGTTTTTGAATATTGGAACCACAGATGCCATTTTCCAACAAGCAGGAAAACAAGACTCAGTCAAACACTTGTTAAATAGTTTAGAGAGAATTGAAGAAAGTTCTGGAGAACAATTCTGCAAGACTGTGACAGGAATGTTGTCTGGACCACAAGCTGTAGACGAGTTTAATTGAGATATGACTTTAGCAACAGAAGCCGGAGTGATTTGAATGTCTAACAATGGGTCAACCTGTTTGACTGGAATGGAAGGAAGAGAATGTCCATAAGATTCAAGAGTGGAATTAGAAGAAAAGTTCTTTGCAAACAGTTCTGCCTTATCCCTGGGAGAGGTAACAAGATCAGTCCCATGAATGAGAGATGGAATGTTAGATCTACCCTTGTTAACAATGCTGTTGAAGATTTTCCAAAAGTCTTTAGAGCCTAACTTCTGCGATAAGATGCGAGATTTAGTGAACTGAGAATAATGGAGTTTAGCATCAGAAAGCACCTTTTTACATTGATTTCTTGCAATAATAAATAGCCGTTTGTTCTCAAGAGAGTTGTTCTTTTGAAAAAGATGAAAAAAATGGTTACGATTGGATATAGCAGCCGCACAAGAAGGAGAAAACCATGGAGTAGAATGAGGCTTGACTTGAAACCGACGCGAAGGAATAAAAGCTTCCATTCCAGCCTGAATCCAGGAGTTTATGTAGGAGGCGCATTTGTCAGCTGAGAGAGAAAAAATATCAGCCCAAGGACCATCACGAATAAAATCACGAAACGAATCCCAGTCAGCTTTAGGGTAGTAGTAGGTGGTGCGATAATAAGGTGAGCCCAAAAAAGAAGTACGAGAAGAAAGATTTATAGAAATTATTGCATGGTCAGAACCACCTAAGGGAGAAAAGGGAGAAACTGAACATAAGCTAGGGTCAGAGACAAGACATAAGTCAAGGAGTGAAGGTAAATGATTAGGGTTGTTAGGAAAACGAGTCACAAAGTTAACTATCTGAGTAAGAGATTGAGAAACGCAGAAGTTAAAGGCTTTAGTGCCAGCAGGATCAGTGGTGTTAGAGCCAAGCCATTCAGTGTGATGGGCATTAAAATCACCAACAACAACAATATTGGCAGAGGGGTAAAGAGAGAGGGCATGGTCAATTTGATCAGAGATAACATCTAAAAGAGTGCAATCATGGGAAGAAGGAGAACGATAAAGAACAAAGAGAAAGTTGATAGAGTGAAGGGGTGCTAGGCGAAAGCACTTAAAAGAATGGTCAAAGGATTTGAACCTGATTTCACGACAAATAGGGGAATTAATGCGTATGTATACCCCTAAACCTAGCATGTGACTATTGGAGTCTTTATGAATCAAAGGATAGTACCCATCAACACTGACATCTGAAGGAGGAATAGCAGAACTTAAATTTGTTTCACTGAGTGCAAGCAAGTCTGGTGAATTTTGCAGGAGGTAAGACTCAACTGATGGAAAGTTGCTTCGTAGACTGCAAATATTTGTAAAAGATATATTAAAATATTTAGGTGGTGGGGATGGTTTTTTCGGTTTTAAATTTTTGGTTACTTTGGTCATGATTTGGGTTTAATGAGAACTTGACTCATTCATAGATAAAGCACAGCCTCCTAATCAATGAGCTATGCAGCTGTCTTAGTCCTGTTAATTAACCCTAAGCCGTGACATAGGGCTCCTTAGGTGGCCATGACAATGCACACCAAAAGCATTAACAGGGACACCATCCATGCGCAACATGGTACTGTTAATACTCTGATATTTTGCAGCTGTTGATGGAATCAGCCTCTCTGAGAGCTACCACAGAGTTCGGGAAACCTTACTACCAGCCGGCCTCAGAACCATTAAACTGAGTTTTAGAGCTGTGCCCTCATATGGAGATAGCAGGAAGAATTGCATAGCCATTGTCAAGGAGGCATAAGCAAAATTCTATGAGTAGAGTCAAGGAGATCCAGCGTTCATTATCCTAGGCAGGAAACAATATAACACAGGTTACATCTGTGCCAGCCTAATAGATGAAGAAAGGGTTCGAGGCTGGTTAGCAGAATTTTTCTGCTTACCCCTAAAGTCTTTGCCAAGGAGGCCTTCTACAAGACAGTAGCAGGATGCAGTTAACATCTGCCCAAGATGAGTATTTTTATCAAGACACCATCTCTAGCCTTTACTCAACCAAGAGCCCCAAAGCAGGGGATGTTTAGCTGGATGCAGTTAACATCTGCCCAAGATGAGTATTTTTATCGAGACACCATCTCTAGCCTTTACTCAACCAAGAGCCCCAAGGCAGGGGAATTTTTAGTCGGAGTTTATTTCTCCTAGCCTTTGCCTAAGTAGAGCACACTCTGCAAGGCAGCAGGACTTATAGCAGGTGGTACTGGGTTACTTGATACCAGTAGCAAGATTGATCTCGATTATCCTGACCTGACCTGGAGTAGTTAAAAGGAGTTACTTCCCGCAACAGTACTTTGAGAAAACCAGGCATAATATTTTGGAAGTGCATTAGGAAAAGCACTGCATCTAACAAAATACAGGAGTCTAAGGTGAGTGTAGGTTTTGTAGTCGGAGTAAGTAGTTAGTTACTGAGCTCACGCTGCATTAGAGTATAAACAGAACACAAACAAACATAAATCAACTTACGGGTGAGTCAACACCGCGCCAGAGGTTCAGACATTACACAAACATACATAAAAAACATAAAAAACATATACATAAACATAAAGTAACTTACGGGTGAGCGAACACCGCGCCAGAGGTTCAGACAGAACACAAACATACATATAACGTAGATTACAGGTGAGCTAATACAGTAACTAAGGCACCTCCAACTATATGGAAAAAAAAAATAAAAATAAAAAATTACTATAGGCATGACTGATATAAGATACTGATATAAGATATAAGTACTGATGACAGGAAGAACACTCCTTCCAGCCTTTGCTTAGATAGCAAATCCTGCAAGGCAGCAGAACATGGAACAGGTTGCACTAGGTTACATGTTACCAGTAGCAGGATGATCATGAAGACCATACTCCTGACCTGACCTTTTATGTACAACTTAGTGAAATGTTTTATGTATAACATAGTTATGTATATATAACATAAAGATAGTGACAAAAAAGGATGGTGTTTAGAAAGAAATTGTGATGTTCTCCATTGTTTAAATTTGTAAGAAATTTAAATCAAAGATAATTTCAAAATGTGATATAATTTTTGTGAAGGAAATTTTTTTTTTTTTTTCTTTTTTTTTTAAACATTTTTGCTTCCAAGACTGCAAGCAACCACTTTTAGAGTTGGAAGTTACTGGAATATAAAAGATGAAGATTGTAGAGCAAGATAACGATTGACAGACGGCTTAAAAGATTGCAAATATAGTGAATCAGGAAAGCAAGATGAAGGAAGCAAATTCCAAAGAACTGATGTCCGAGGACAAATACTTGAGGAATATGAGTTTTTGGAGTACTTAGGAACAGTCACAGAAAAAGGGTGAGACTTAATTGAATGACAAGTAACACGAGAATGAATTTTAGTAGATGGCACAAGAGACACTAGCTCTTTAGAGTAGTGTTCATTTATTTGTATTTGTAGAAAAGAGAAAGAGAAGTAACATTACAACAATTTAATAATGGTTGGATGTTGGCTGCAAGAGCAGGTCTAACTATGTTTACAATGTGTTTTTGCACCTTGTCTGAAATAGAAAGGGCATCATTAGATCATTAAATGGAAAAAAATTAAATGAAGAAATGAAAAATTTTGAAAAAATGAAAAATTTTGTTTCCCTTCTTTCATATATTTATACATAATTCTATAACTGTTTAAATTGAAATTATTTACCTACACAATTGAGTTTAAAAATTTTTAGATTATATTTAATGGTTTATTGTTTTTTTAGAAAATAGACGCAAAATATTATACTGATACTGCAGCATTTGAGTATTTGCAGAACATTGTTTTCCAAGAAATTAATAGCAACGAACATAATGCACGAAATTCTGCAACTGATGCCTTACTCTGGTTAAAAAGGTTTTTTTTTCTCATTTTATTTTGATATTTATCATTTTTCTCTAAGTTTTAGTTTAAAAAAATCTATAAATTATAATTGATATAAGTTTTAATTTTAAGTTTTATTGAATATTTTAGATTTTTAATATCTTATGGGAGTTACAATTTATGTTAAGTGGAACACAGAAATCATAGGGTTAAAACTCAAATAAACAAAATTGAAAATTTTGTTCATTTATACTGTGTGTGTGTGTGTGTGTGTGTGTGTGTGTGTGTATGTGTGTGTGTGTGTGTGTATATATATATATATATATATATATATATATATATATATATATATATATATACATTAACTAAGTGGAACATGCAAGGAAGTGCTGCTATATTAAATAAGGGTTTGGGTTAAGCTATCATTTTTTTAATTTTTTTTTTCCTTTTTTCTAAAACAATTGGATAAAAGTCTGCAAAGATACATCTTTATACAGGACATAACATTTTTAAAATGTATGGAATACTAGATTAATATATATCTTATAGAACTTCAAAAAAATATCACCATCTAACAATCTAAATTTTTATTATTTATAAAAAAGAAGAACAGTTTTATTATATTAAAAAGAATAATAATTAAAGTTTCTTTTTGTGTTTTTTTTTTTTTTTACTATTTGCTAATGTTTTTATTGATTTTACTGTTGTTGAAAACTTTGTTGTTCATTGAGCCTGAAGCTAAGAGGCCAGGTGAATAAAAAAAAAGCAATTGCTTTTACTCAGTGTTTTTGGAATAATGATAGACGAGGCTTATTCATAAATAGTAGAAGCCACAATTTATTTGCATATAGTAAAAACCTAGAAAAACAAACAAGAAAAAATTAGATTTAAATTTTTTAAAGAAACTCCTTCTATTAAAGATAGATGGAATACATTTTTATGGAATATATTCTAATAAAGACAAAAACTATTTATTTATTACTATTGTAATAAATACAATCTCTTATCCGTAAAATGATATATCTGTACCGGTTTTATATATTTTTATGCAATTGTATGCAGCAATTAAAATTACTCAAAAAATGTAAGATGCAAAAGAAAATTAGATGCATTAAGGTTTATTTTGTCACAAACCGACGTCAATGCGCAAAATATTTTTAGCTTAACTTTTTGATTAGCGTTTGATAGCTAAGGCTATATTATTATTTAGTTTTTAATAATAATTGTTACAATGCACTTTTTTTATGACTATATTTTAGTGGTCTAAGGTCTTCTTAGTTCCATTTGTATAGCGTTACGTACAAATGTTTGTAAGCGTAAACGTCTTTAGCATATGTTGAGTTTGCATGCATTATATAGAGATAATCGTATAATATATCTATAAATTAAAAAAACTTTAAAATTTTATTTTAAATTTTAGAAATCTTTTATGCTACATTATTATTTTTTTGTTATATAAGCATTATTAAAAAAATTTCAAAGTTTATTGCGCTGAGGGAAAGTCTTTAACCCCTCATAACAAAACTTATCACAGCACACTTAACTACTGAGCTATCAAATGAAATGCATTTAGTAGAAAAATAAACCTAATTATAAGTCTTTTATAAGCTCAACATATGCGGAAAAGGTGCATATGTTAAGTTTTTTACTTTTGAATGTTTTTTTTCAGAATAAATTGTTTTATTAAAAAATATTGAATTAAATAAGGAATAGGTATATAAATAATCAGTGCAGAATAGATATGGATAGAAATGGTAGGCTTGGTTAAGACCCATATTTAACAGATCGGGAAAGCTAGGATGTATAGGGAAAAAGTATAGAAAAATTTGGTTTGGAATAGACTTACAAAGACCTGTATTTTTATGGGTCCGATCTCAGCTAGTAAAAAATTCAAAATAAAATTTTAAAGTTTTCTCATTTTATGGATATATAAATATACGCAATTATTCCATATAATGCCTGCAAACTCAACATATGCTAAAAACGTTTACACTTACAAACGTTTGTACATGACGCTATTCAAATGGAACTAAGAAGATCTCAGAGCACTAAAACATAGTCATAAAAAAATATTCATTCTTATGATTATGAAGTCAAAAAGATTTTGCGCATTGACATTAGTTTGTCGCAAAATAAACCTTTATGTGTCAAGTTTTTTTTTGCATTTATCTTACATTTTTTGATTAATTTTAATTATGTTGCATACAAAAGCATAAAAATATATAAAACTGGTACAGATATATCATTTTCATGGATAAGAGTATTTATTGCAATAGTAATAAATAAATAGTTTTTGTCGTTATTAGAATATATCCCATAAAAATATATTCCGTGTATCTTTAATAGAAAGAGATTTTTTAAAAAATTGAAAGAAAATCTTATTTCTATGACTATCATTTTTAAAGGTCTAAGAAGCAGATGATGTAATTTTAGCAATCAGAAATTATCGAGAAAGGGGCAAATCTAAAGTTGAAGTTTCAAATTTTTCTCTAAATTGTTGTTGCAATATGTTTCGTGTTTTTTCAATCTTGTCAATATTTTTAAATATAATAACATAACTACAAAAAATCAAAACAAAACAGCTTGAGCAAAAAAGACTTGTCATTATTAGAAAAGTTTATTTATATTACATACGATCCTGAATAAAACATTATATAAGTGGATTTTTTACATTTTCTAAACAATATATATAAACAAATAACATATTTGTTTATATATACATTGTTTATGTAGGGATGGTTAAGCGCAACAAATTAAAAATTAGTTAACATTAAAATTAAGTAATGTTATGTCATAATATTTATGTACTATGGAAAAATGTGGGTTATCTCCACTACCATTTCAATTTTACTTTAATGAAATATCTCATAAATATCCTACTAAATTTTCAGTGAAAAATTTTCTCATTCAAATAAATCTTAAATTAAGCTAGTACCAAATTCAATATCAGGGACCTTTTGTTTGAAACAATTTCAATTATATTTCTAATGAAAAACAAGACTTTATTTTAAACTGCACTTCAAAGAGTTTTAAGACTGATTCATAATAGCATTTACTAAACATGGACTTCGATATACAAGATTTCAAATAATTTTTTTTGAAAACAATTTAAAATGTTTTGAAATAAATAAATCATTTAAAATTATTAATTTTTTTTTAGCTTTTGTTACTGTTTTCTTTTTTTGTTAAATGTTTTTGTAATCAGCAATAAATACTTATTTATATCGCATTGTTTTTAATAAAACTTTTTGTATTTTATAAGTTTCATGATTGTCACTTTTGTCTTCTTTTATTTTTTTAATTATTCCACTGCAGCGGAATAATTAAAAAAATCACAATCTTGCTCACAATTTTCCAGCGTGTTTGAAGATTTTGAGCAATAATTTATTTTTTTGCTGAAGTTTTAAATGTATTTAAATGTATTTTATACTGTTTTACGTATCACTTATTAGTTATGTAAATTTTTATGTAACGGGGGTCGGTTATAAGTCAAGTTTGTCTTTCTTTTGCTCCGGCCAGGATTTACTATTACTGTAATATCTTCTTTTTAATTCTTAACAAACGACAAAATAAAAAAATGTATTAAAAAAGCAGTATATTGGTATATAATGCAGTAAAGTATGGTATATAATGCAGTAAAGTATTGGTATATAGTGCAGTATATTGGTATATAAAGCAGTATATAATGACAAAAACTGCAAAGTCCAATAAAGAATTATATAGTTATCAAATTGCAACTGAGTTTGCCTAATTAATCAAACACAAAGTATTATTTAAATGCCCCCAATGCTACACTAACAAAAGTAACATAAGGGTACAATGATCCCTCATGCTACGCACGTTCTGCAACATTAGAGAGCATTGTCCTTCATGTTACAGAGTTTCTGTAACATGAGGGACAAATAAAAAGAAAAGGTAACATGAGGGGCAAAATGTAACATGAGGGTTCAAAGCGTAGCGCCAGGGATCATTGAAAGGTAGCATGGGGGATATCACGACTACTGTTACTGCTGCTGCTACTACTACTACTACTACTACTACTACTACTACTACTACTACTACTACTACAACTCTGCTCGCGAGCCCTTATGTTACTAAACAGTCAAGCGTAAAAGTGGGATAGACAAATTTTGAAAAGTCTAATTTTTTTAAATGTTTTTGACAAAATCTATCTTATAATTTTATAATATAAACAAAAAAATCAAATTTTTTTTGGTTACGATAGAAAATTATCACACAAAATGACAGTAGTTGTAGCAATGCGTAACATAAGGGCTTTTCGGATTTTTAATGAATTTTCATAATATGTTATTAAATGTTTTTTTTTTTCTTGAAAAGGAACAACTTCCTCACACATATCACAAAATTCTACAATTTTTTGTCAAGTATTTCATTTGCTGACAATTGATTTTTTCATCAACTGACAATTAGATTTTTTCATCTTCCAAAAAGTTCACGGAAACTTATTCAAAGTTGTGGTGAACTTAATTTTGAGTTCTGAGTTTTTTCAATGCAAAATAGCCTATTTTGTACAACTATGTAACCAAAAGTAAGTAAGGTCCTTTTATGAAGTTTTTATCTTGACATTATTTGCACAAAAAATACATAAAAGTTTTTAATTATATGTAATAGCTAAGGTGTTTAAATTAACTTTCCAATATTTTTTTTTGCGTAGCATGAGGGCTACGGTACTTTCATACATTTAAATACTAAAGATTTTTTGATTTAAACTTTAATCAAATGAAACATTTCTTTTGTGTGGATTTTCAATAAGTGAAATTTTAAAAGCAATTGAACTACATATAATAATAACATTCAATAAAACAGTGGGTAGGGGGAGGAGGGGATAATGCAAAACAAAGTAACCCGCCCTCTCTAAAATAAAAGTGTTGAATTATCACAAATATTAGGATTGTACATAAATTTTGTTCACATAAAAATAAGCAAAATAAGAGAGAATCCCTAGGTTGCTATGTTTTGAAACTATAGTTTTTTGGTTTAATACTTTAACAACATTATATAAATGCCTGAAATCGCAACCTGTAATGTGCATCACCAAATTGTTTAACTCCTTTTATAAAGCTGATTGCTGAACAGCTAAACAAGTTATGGAAATTAATAAATTATAAAAACAAAAGGAAAAAAATATAATAAGTGGATTCTTTTATCTCCTAAGATAAAAGAATCCACTTATTATAATTTTCAATTTTATTTGCAATGTAGTTGATTATACACAGGATTGCCATGAGAAGGGGGCAAAAGGGACAGTTTTTCCAGGGCAGCAGATGTCCAAGATAGTGCCAAATAAAAAAAAGGTACTCAAAAATAAAATTAAAACAAGTACTTTACTGATAATATTGAAAAATTTTGATGAATAAGAGTATTAATCAGGGGCCGTGTCCGTGTCCTGTCCTGGGCCGTGTTACATCTCTTGGCGGCCCTGGTTATAAAAACGAAGGTCTTGAAATGAATTGTTCTTATAACATATTTATTGTGAGCAACAGTAAAAAAAATAACGTATTCGACAGTAACCAAATTTAATTTTAGTAAACTCAAGTTATAGCCTAATCAAGTCAAGTCTAATAAAATTTATAAAGAGCACATCTAACTCAAATGATGTTTTCCAGATAATCTAGATAATAAGAAAAATGTATTCAACGTAAAAAAAACATTACATTTATTGTGTGACTTCTTCAAGCACGGAGTCTGAGAGAATTTTTATCAATCTTTGCGGCCTTAAATTTAACATTAAGTTTATAATAAATTTAGGCAACACTGATGCACATGGATAAGGAAGTTTGAAAAAAACTCTCAGATGAAAGGATTTATGCCTAGATGTTAAACAATCAAATCTTGAAAAAAAAGTTTTTGTAAGGCGATTGCAGTGAGCTTTCGTATGAAAGCCGCCTGGCTGGTTTAAGTAGAGCATAAAATTTACCTTTATTCATTCTTTGACATCAATCTTAATTTGGTTAAAAGGGACACCAGAGAGAGAGGGAGATCAAGGGTCACTTGCCCCCTATCCAACTTTTTTATGGGAAGAAGTTGTTGGACTTATCACGACCAATAACTAGGGAACCTATTAATTATCTTACATATATGTATACATATATATATGGGGAAGCGGAATAGTATCGAAAATTAACTGATCGAAAAAATGATTAGTATTGAAAAATAACTGACCGAAACTCATTTTAATGATTAAGATCGAAAATGTGATTTTCAGAATTATATTGAAATGTTTTTATATCGAAATTATTCTAAAATGTCGTTAGAGAACTTATCAAAAAATTATAATGAAACTGAAGTAGAAAGAAAAAATTCAAATGTGTTTTGGTCTAGTGATTTTGGATACACTAAAGATAAACTTTACAAAGACAAACTGCATCTTAAGTGTCGTTTTTTTACAAGAATGAACTGCAAAGGCAGAGCTTTTATTCATGAAGATAAACTTCAGGTTACAACTGTTCACAGTTGCAGTTCAAGAGAAACAGACTTTGAAGTGCTGCTTGCTAAAAGTACCATGAAAAAAAAAGCAGAAGCAACATCTGAAGACCTGCGCTTAATTTTTCAAAACACTTTGAGTGAGTTTCCTGCAGTTGTTTCTGAGTCTGTTAGTTTGTCAAAGTATCCCAAGTCTTCAGAAAAGGAGAATGCTAAATGAGCCATCAAACCCAAAATCACCTAATGAAGTTCTGAACAACAAAGAGTGCCATCGCTATGGAGACATTTTCTTGGGATCAGTTGCAGAACAGGATAACATAGCATTGCTGTTTGGGCATATGCTAGTCATCAACAACGCGAAATTGGCCAAAGTGTGTTTTGTTGATGGAACATTTAGGTATTTATACGTATGCATTTAACTTTTTCAAAAAAATATATGTTCTAGAAGAACATATATTTATCTAGGGGGCTGTCCATTAATTACATCAACAAACTTTTAGCTATTTTTACATTACCCCCTCCCCCATGTCAACAATTTGTTAAATTTCCAGAGACACTTCTTTCCCCTATAAAGTGACGTCAATTTTTGATAACCATTCTCCCCTAAATAAAGACGCTGCGCTAAAAACGTAGGCAAATTTTTCTTTTTTTGAGTAGCGAAATTAAAAAAATAAAGCAGCATTGTTGATGTCAACTTTACTTGACCTCCTCCCCTCACCCTTAGCAAAAATTTTCAAAAAAATTTAGACACCTTCCTTATTTTTTTAACGTTATTAATCGACAGCCTGTAGACGAAAAAAGTGATATATTAAAAACGTTAGGTAGAACACTTTTATTTACAGTTGTAAATTATAGTTACATTTATTGTACTTCCAGCATGACACCACGCATGGAGGAAAGTAAGTGGTATCAGCTCTTGATATTTTCTGTTGAGTATTCAGCAGTACTTGAAGATCCAATTCCAGATGAGGATCAGATGAATTTTGATCCTGATAACCCTAACCTTTGGGGAATATCTGTTCCAGTTGTATGCACTTTCATGACATCGAAATCCGAGGCTCTATACAAGGTTGTTTTTTCCAAAATAAAAGAAGTTTTAGATTTCTCTCCAGTCACCATTATGTCAGATTTTGAACGAGGATTACAGTATGCTTTAAAAACAACTTGGAGTGAAAGCTTGGTTAATGGTTGCAGGTATAAGTTATTACTTTGTTATTACTTTTTTATTTCTAGTTTCTAAGTTATCCAAGTTTTTCAGAGTTTGTTATCAATTATTGATCTCCTTGAAACCCTTATCTTTAGGTTTCATTTAGAAAATGCAATCACCAAGCAATTAGCAATTCTTGGTCTTCAGAGGGAATACCACCACCAAATTCAAGTAAAGAAGTGGGCACAAAAAGTTTCAGCACTTTGTCTCCTTCCTGCAAACAAGATCTTGGTTGCTTGGGGATCTCGAGTTATTGAGATTGCACAATTTAGTCGCGAAATCAAAATCAAACTACTTGCTTTTAAAAGGTATTTTGAGAGTTATTGGCTCAATATAGTGACCCCAGAAGGATTCAGTGTTTATGGCTTGAACCACAAAACCAATAACAATGCAGAGAGTCTCAATAGACGTTTGAAATCAAACATGGGTGATCGACATAGAGGATTTTGGCAGTTTATGAAATTGCTTAACCAGCATGTAATAGTCCATACAATTCAAGAGCTTCAACAGCTTGCCTGCAATCAGCCAGTCCGCCGTGACCAACGCGACTATGTTGCAATTGAAAAAATGCGTTGTTTTGAGAAAAAACTTCAAGACGAAGTTTGGACAACTGAGAGATTCCTATCAACAGTATCATATCTCTTTCAAAACTTCAAAGTAGTGTAAGATAATTTTCCATGTTTTTGTATAACACTTCTTATTTATTAACCTTTATCAATTTTTTTACCAAACTAATTAGTTTAACTTTATTTGATAATCTGTTATTTTCCATGAAATATAGAAAATTGTATTTGAAGTTTTTAAATATTTTTAGTGCTTTGGATGGAAACTCAATGAACGTGGTTGGTGATAGTCTTCTTTTGCCAACTTCTACTTCAACAGAGTCACCGAAGTGCGTTGTTTGTACCGTCAATGAACGAAATGCATTAGTAATGCCTTGCAGACATTTTTTGTTTTGTCTGCCCTGCATTCAATAAGTCCAAAAAAGCAACACAGCTCATTGTCCCACTTGCTGAGGACCAATTTCATCTATAATTGAACCTTTTCAATGATTCAGTAAAATTTTCCCTTTTACCTATATTTAAAAAACTAGAATGTCACACAATTGTTTAAATTTATTTAAAAAAATTTATTATATAAAAGCAGTATAATTTTTTTCCTATTGCTCCGCCTGGAATAAAAAATAATCAATAACGTCATTTTTTAGTTTACATAAATGACTTTAAATTCCATTTGGGCCTACAAGATTTTCCGTAAGTTGGCGTATTGTATTGGTTTCAGTTGAGCAAACCCCATATTATGTTAAGGATAAGTACTAAATAAATTCCATCTCCCTAGAAACAATAGTCATTTACATGTTAAAGTTATTGTATAGATAAATGTAGCATAAAATTCTACAGCTGCTTGTCTAGCAAAATTAAATAAGTTTCTTTGAAGCAAGTGACAGTATCAACAAAAGACATATCGCGAGGGTTACTATGTTACGATTAGCACTTTCGTGTGCACAAGCGTGTCAGAAGCAACTTTTTGCTTTTAACTTTTTTTAACTAGGTTTTAACTTGTCTAGTTAGCTTTTAACTTGTTTAACTTGGTTAAAACTAAGAAGAAAACAAGTGCTAAAACATTTTGGGCCGGAATCATAACTTGTTACAGTCAGCAAAAAAATATATAGAAATTTAACAAAAAACTATATAATTGGAATAAGCTCGTCAAAAAGTATGTGAAAACCATATGCTAAAAATATTTCCTTTTTAACACCTTATAGATTATATAAAACACAGACCCAGATTTTACAGACCAGCACAAAACAGCTATAAAAAAGGATTTTTCATCCTTAATTTGCTTTATAATAAATATGCATTTTGTTTAAAGAGTTGCTATTGATATAAATTTTCTATTAAAAGCTAGTTTCTGTTAAATTTATCACGTCCTTACTGTTGGTAGGGGTGGGGAAAGAGAGGAGATAATCGTGAGCAATTGACATCTTTTTTTTGACCAAATATTTTTAGTTTCACGTTATAAAAATTAATTAAGATTTTCTATTCTTGACTACAATTTTCTCCGAAACGACCAACCTAACCTAAAAATCTTTACGATATGGGCTTGTATATTTATAGAAGGTTATTAATTGTACTTTTTATAAAAAGTACAATCAATAACCTTCTATACATAAAATAAATTGTTAGAAGATTAGTAAATTTACTAATCTTTATATATTTTATTCACTAATATGTTTTGATAATTTTTTTTTTTATAAAGTTAATGTTTAATAGTTCTTTTTGGAATTTTATGTTTTGCTTACATAAACTTCATATATTTTATTCACTAATATATATATACTAATAATTCTTCAAGTTAGTCGAGTTTCCTAAAACGCCTTACAAAATTTTTTATGAATATAATTTGCGAATAATATATTAACAAGTATAATTGAACATGGGCTACGGCATGGGGGTATATCTACATTGGCTGCGTCATGGGGGGAGGGGTCAAGGTGGCATTTTCCCTCCCCCTCTATCAGAATTTGTAGTAAGGACAATTTTTTTATTTTATAAAGTAAGTGTTTAATAGTTCTTTTTGGAATTTTATGTTTTGCTTACATAAAATATTTAGATAACATTCAAGGCAGTGCACAGTAGGCCAGCAGTGAGCAAAAATTAAAAAAAATGAGCAAAACCAACTTTTAACAATTCAAAAATTTTTAAACTTTTTTGAAAGTGAGTAACCTGAAGAAAATTTAAATGGTTGTAATATTATATTTTAGTAAATATAATTATTGTTAAATTGATTTTCTAATGTTAATATTGTTAAATTGATTTTATATGTAGTTATTAATTTTGATCACTTTTTCATGTTTCTGGCCCACTGTGCAGTGGGCCTAAAATCATTTTGTTAAAAAATCACTAAAGGGCAAATGTTTTCAAGCATTTAATCAAAGGCGATCTTTTTTATTAAATCCAAAAGATGTCACTAATATTTCTAAGATACAACACGTTATCTATGATAAAAACAACATTGTTGTTGCAAATGATAAATAACATTATTTATAACTGCGTTACTTGGATTTGATTTACAATTTAAGCGTATAAAGAAGCTTGAAAATAAGTGAAGTTTGAACTGTATTTTATGAAGTGCACCACCATTTTTGTGAAATATTATGTTCATAGTTTTGTCATTAACATGGATTTGTGAATTTTATCATACTTCACTTTAACGCGTTGCAACACGTAAAATTAAAATATGATAAAGTTTGGGTATAATGTTACTCTTCGTTCACGTTTCCATGTTAACAACAAAACTATTTGCATGATATTTCATAAAATTGGTGGTGCACTTCATAAAAAAGAGTTCAAATTTTACTTATTTAGAGTTTGAGCTATTACTGAAAAATTTTCAGAATTTTTTTTTTTTGCTCATTGTTATAAGTTTAACGTTATGGCTCCCGGCCCTAAATGAGAAAAATGTTTTTTCTTAGATTTTTACATACATTTTTGATATTTATA
The DNA here is from genome assembly GCF_022113875.1 of Hydra vulgaris. Taxonomy (NCBI): domain Eukaryota; kingdom Metazoa; phylum Cnidaria; class Hydrozoa; order Anthoathecata; family Hydridae; genus Hydra; species Hydra vulgaris. Next base: position 20,979,299 of record NC_061163.1, on the reverse strand, counting down.
AATGTAAATGAATCTTTACTCTTACAGTTTGAAAAAGGTCTTTTTCTTTAACTTGAGTTAATTTTTGTAGTTTTAACTGAGTTTTTTTTTTACTCTTGGCCCAATTTGCCCCAAAATGAGAAAACGGGCTTTGAGTATTTTTACATTTTTATCTTATTGTCCTGAATGGGCGATTGGGCCAAGAACAATCAAAGTTCTGTAGAAGAAATTAGACCTAATATTTTTACCTATTTTCTTGTTATTTATTAATGTTAATGAATTTGTTTACCCTTACCATTTGAAAAAACTCTATTTCTTTATCTAAAGTTAAATTTTACGGTTTAAACGAAGCTTTTATAGCTTTTGATCCAATTGCCCCAAATGGGTAAACGAGGAGTGGAATTCTTACCTAGGGGCCCCTAATATGAGAATGATAATTTGTAGAATTGAATGCTTTAGTAAAAAAGAAAACAATAAAAATAATTCAGCATAAGTACTTCAATGAAATTCCTTCTTAATAGCATATGAAAAATAAATTTATTATCAAAATTTAGTACCATAATTCCTTAAGAAAAACTCAACAAATCTTGACGCGAAATAGGCATTATTGACCCCAACATAGATTGTCATAACTTGGGAACCAGTTATCCAAATTTAAAAAATGAACACATTCTGAAAGCTTCTTCATTATCCGCATATAATGGTATTAATTATAACAAGAGATAATTGTAATAGTAAAATCGTGTAAAGTGTCTACTGTAAATAAAATTAATACATTTTGTTTTGAATCGTTTTGTAAATAGCCAACAACACAACATTTAATATATTTTGTTCTACTAATAGAGCTTTTTGTTTACATTATACAATTATACAGTGTAATTCTACACTTTAATTAAAAACCGCAAAAAACTGCCGTCTAATTATTCTGCTTTTGGAATTTTTAAACCTATTATTAAAATTCATCTTTTCGATATTATTCTGGAAAGTCCTTTTTCGATTTTATTCCTTTTTTCACAGTTTCGATATAATTCCGGAAAGGCCCGTTTCGATATTGTTCCTTTTTTTACAATTTCGATCTAATTCCGTTTTTTGAAATTTCGATACTATTCCTTTATTCACACTTTCGATATTGTTCCAATAAATCCTTTTTCAATATTATTCTCTTTTGAGCTGTTTCAAAATTATTCTGCTTTTAGGATTTTCGATACTAATCCTTTTTTAACAAATTTGAAATGTTTTCTTTTTCGATATTATTCCAAAAAGTCCCTTTTCGATATTATTCCTTTTTTCACAATTATTCGAGGTTATTCTATTTTTCGGATTTTCAATACAATTCCTTTTTTTTACAATTTCGATGTTATTCTCTATTTCGATGTTATTCTGGAAATTTCGTTTTCGAGATTAATCAGTTTGGCTGTTTTCGATACTGTTACTGCTACCCATATATATATATAAAATTGTCATGTCATACAAACTAAAATTATAGCATCATATATATATATATATATATATATATATATATATATATATATATATATATATATATATATATATCAGGGGCGGATCTAGGATTTTTTATAGGTATATATATATATATATATATATATATATATATATATATATATATATATATATATATATATATATATATATATATATATATATATATATCAGGGGCGTATCTAGGATTTTTATAGGTGTAGCTAAAATTTGTCATGTCATACAAACTAAAATAATAGCATCATATTCGCATCTATTTAATAAGTCCGCTAATCTTCATAAAAAAGATGCCCGGTAGTTAAATCATAGAGACAACTTTAGACATTGTTTTTTTTTAACGTAGGGTACGGTCTTTAAATTATAAATTAAAGTGTTGATCAGTTGCCGTAGCCAACACCTAGTTTTCACTTATTTATGTTTTCTATTGAAAACATTAAAAAACACTAATGCTAACATTACAAAAACTCATACAAAATTTGCCTTGGCTATTCTTGTTCATAAGTTAGACACAAAATGTCTAACTTACTTAATGAGGTGCACCAACTACAAGGTAGGCCATAGGACTTAGCACCCCATGTGTAAGTTGTAAAGTTGTCTAAAGATAGCCCTCCATATCTGGATTCTTTCTTTTACTTGATAGGCTTTAATGTAACAGTATTATTATTGTTGCCTATTAAATAAAAGATCTAATAAGTATTATATTTTCAATCATAGACAACTTAAGGCTCAAAAGGTAACTCTAAACGTCTCTCTCCAGAAGCTGAAAATATGTCAATAACCCTGTCTATATCTGGAATAATATCTGTATGAACTGACATTAAAGCAAGACCATTCAATTGTTTTTCTAACATTCTGCACCTTAAATAAATTTTTAATCTCTATATAACTGATATAGACCTTTCACACTCACATGTTGTTATAGGTATTGTACCTAGAATGAGAAATACTTCACAAATGTTAGGGAAGCCAATCATATCCATAACTTTTAAGGTTTCAGAAATACTAGACGGGGGATTGGATTGATTTTTCCAAAAAGTCTCCCATAAATCTAATTCTGCTTAAATGGGCGTAGGATGTGGAAGATCAGAACTATATATATCAAGAAATTCTTGGAAGTTGATTTCCCAAGCTTTGTTAGCTTTTAGACAACTTAACATGGTGGTTGGAACTGCAAAAAAGCCCTTATAAACAACCATGTTATCTGTTTGAAATCTACTTTAAATGCTTATTAACTAAAGTTAAATCTTCCTGGCTATACTCTTTTTGATTTCTTGTTATAGATTGCAATGACGTAGTAGGTGAAGATGGGACAATATCACTGTGTTTGTTGGATGAAAGGTTATCAATTGTAAGCTTATTATTTTCAAAATCTGAACAGTTCTTAGGATTAAAATCCGAATCATCATCAGATGATTTGTTTTTTTTAATTAAATAGCGCACATCATCTATTTTTTTCACCTTTTTAATATCCGATATATCACCAAGAGAGTAATCATAAAATTTATCATGGACTTCAGGCAATGTTATACTGCCCCTTAAAATTTCAGATTAAAATATCAAATTCAAGGAAGGTGCTTGATTGTCAGCATATGTTTCTCTCTGGACCTCTCGAATTTGCTTACTAGTTTCTGCGACTTTGTTCCTTTTCTCAGCTATGGCATATGATTTTTCGGCTGTGGTAACATTATGGCATAGCAAATGAGCTGTATTTTGCTTAAGCTCAAGATACTTATCATGTACTAAAGTTGTGGTGTATTTTCTAACAATTGTTGGGTTTAGACACGATTTACCAGTACCTTTTTGCCAAAAAGATGAAAATTGCTTACTAAGCATTGATGAAGAAATAGGACTTCCACTCCAACTTAAAAATACATAGGAATCATCTTTTTTTGAAACCCCATCCAGTATATTTCGCATAAATTTAATATACTTTTTTACTTTAAAATATTACGAATGGCTGAAAACAATATTAGCTGGTCCTTTAAAACTTGTCTTGTGTTTCATTACACTGACAATAAAACCATCTTTCTTTTCTATTGATTTTTTAAATTCATTTAAAGTCATGTTCGATACTGCTCCAGGACGAGAAGCATTGTCAAATGTAATACAAGTAAGTATGTAATCCCTTGCTAAACAAAAGGTAGTTTTTGTAAGTTTATTTGTGCTGCTTGTATTAATAATCTTGTTTGCTTCAAGAACAATATCTGAGTTATCTAAGAAAACTATTTCTTCTTCAATTTGATCCTTGTCATACCGACCTTCTTGAATAGACTTCCATAGAGTTTTTTCCCACTTTGAAATTAGTGTTTTTATTTTTGAATGTTTTTCGCTTGTAATAATATCAGATCTTTCCTTTATAATACAAAAATCTAAGAAATGTATTACTGATCTGAGATAAGTTTTGATGGTACCCAGTTTTTTATTATCTTTATTGAGTTTTCCATACACAAGTTCAGAAAAGAAGAACAACTTAGATTACTGTAGTTAATTTCAAATTCACTTTCATACCTAAAAATTCCCAATATTACACTTTTGTGCTTTAAAGCACATCGTTTAGGTTTCTGGCCACCATCAATGCTTATAAGCCAATCAACAAATTCATGAACTTTTCTTCGGCAGATGATGTCATGTAGAACTTATCATCCAGGTTATCATCCAGGCTGATTCAACGGAATCATCAGAATTACTTAAATCGTTTGAGTAACAAGTAAGATTTTCTGTAACAAAATAATAATAAAAAAAGGGTTTAAGATTTTAGAAACATGGTGTTTGTTTTTAAAAACTAACCTTTGTTATTAAATCTACTAGCCACATATTGTGAAGCTAGCCACTCTTCATCACTTTCTGTTGATGTATCTAAAAAATTTGCACCTTGTTGAAACACTTCTTTATCAAATAAGGTTCTAGACTTGAGCTCTCATCTGATTTTGTTAGTGATTCTGATTCACTTGTTGATCATTTATAGACACAAGTAGCTTTTTACACTAGAGGTTTGACATCATTTGTTGGGACTTTATGATATTGTCTTAAATGGTTGTCAAGTCTTCGTACTTCCTTTAAACAAAAACTTATAGGACAAGCTTTTTTGGGGTATTTTTGTACCTTCGAACGCCTTTTTGAAGGTGATAAGACTTTTTGTTTAAGGTTTAACCCAAAGTCTAAACGTGAATTTGATGCCTTAATATTATCCCAATTATGTTTTCTCGATTTTAAGTGTCTTTTTAATTGAGCAACTGACCTGAAAGCAAATTAAGGAAAAAATAAAGTTGAAAATAAACAGTAGAAAGTAAAAGATTAGAATAATAAAAAAATTTTTTTTATAATTATTTAAAAGAATTAGTAAGAAAATAAAAATCTAATCAGTATAACTCTCCACACTTACTCTCCACACTTAGGACAATCAACTTTACGCCTTGATTCTTTTTTTCTTCTCTTTTTACCACTCTAAAATAATATAATACTATGCTATATTTGAAAAAATCATATTTTTCTAACTAAGGGGCTGTTCAAATAACATGTGACAGCCTTAGGGCAAAGGGGTATCAAAAAGTGTCAATAAATGTCACATTTTTAGAGCCAACACCACGCCCCTGGACTACTTTACTACTTTATGTAATACTTTAAGAGGCATGGTATGGAAGCCTCCATACCTGCCCTCCTCCACGGAGCCTGGTATGGAGGCTCCCATATTAAGGAGGTTGGGAGAAGGAAAAAGTGGTATAAACGGTAGCACCCAAACTAACGGTCGATACAGCACTGGAAATAGACATATACCTTGTTTACTTCCATTGGCACTTTATCTTCAATAACTAAACTTGGCACATGATTCTAGCTTATTCGTTTATCTTTAACCGTAAGTAGATTTACAAAAAAATTATTAATAATTTAATTAACAAAATATTTCTCTATTTTACAATGCCATTATGTAGAGGGGAAGCACTTTCTATTTAACCTGTTCTATTTGCAATGTTTCACTTTCTTGCTTGTTTATCTTTTTGAGCCCTTCAATTTCTGTAATTCCGTTTTCTATTACCTGCAATCAAAATAGTTCCTTTTTGGAATTAAAAAAATGTCATCATTTTATCATCATCATCATCATCATCATCATCATCATCATTTCAAACTTAATCACACAATTAATAATTAAATGAATAGCATACCTCTCCTTTTTTAAATAGAGTACTTGTTTCTAAACTAAAAATAATAATGTCATACATACAAAAAAATTAAATTAAAAAGATTTAAATGAAAAGAACGCGTATAAACTACTTTTATAAATTAACAAACAGTAATAAATTACCAAAAAAATCTATATCATTATCTGAAAATTTATTCAACAGCTCAGATGTTCTGAAATGAAAAAAGAAAAAAAATTATAAAAAATTAATTAAAAAAAACAAACAGTTTTTATTATTATTAACATATAACTAGTCTTTCACCCTAAACCGTTTTTCGTAAATAGTTGCAAAATGCTGCAAATTCCACCAATTAAAATTAATTTATTAAATATTAGAAGTAGAACCCATAAAAAAGTAATATACTAATTTTTAATATTCAAACTCTACAAAGAACAACAAACAAATGACTTCTATCTTAGCTGTGCAGGTCAAGAAATACTTTTGCTTTATAAATAATGATGATATAATAAAAAAATTACAAATTAACCTTTGTAAAGAGTAAGTACTTAACAATACTTCAGCTTAAAATATAATCAATTTGATAAATGTATAGTAAATTATATATATATATATATATATAAATATGTGTATATATATATATATATGCGTATATTATACGCATATGTATATATACGCATAGTATATGTTGTATAGATAGATTTTAATTCATTAAAGGCATACTTTAATTCTTGAAATTCCTTCCGTTTTGCAAAGAGATACAGTATTGCTTCAGGAAGCAACACTTTAAATGTATAATCACTAGTCTAAAAAGTCACTTAGTCTAAAAATCACTTAGTCTAAAAAGAAAATTATTTTTTAAAAGAGTTACACATGCTGATTTTTCACATAAATATATTTTAACTATTAGAACTATATTAGACGTTACCCGGTAACAGGGTAAGGTAACTAGACGTTACCCGATAACAGCGTAACTCGAATTTTATTTATTTAAATAATTTCATTCATAAATACATCAATAATATTGAATATATATATATATATATATATATATATATATATATATATATATATATCCTGACATCCTATATATAACCTGACATTACATATATATATATATATATATATATATATATATATATATATATATATATATATATATATATATATATATATATATGTAATGTCAGGTTATCTACGTCAAGTCAGGTTATCCTGCTACTGGTAACATACAATCCAGTACAACCTGCTTCATGTTAACGTCAGGAAGGGCATCCGGTTGTAAAACATTTCTTCAAGTCTTTCATAATGGCATTTATATTATTATGAAAACCATCCAAACCACACAAGTTTGGAAAAATGAATGTATATATGTATATATATATATATATATATATATATATATATATATATATATATATATATATATATATATACTATAATATTATATATATATATATATATTTATATATATATATATATATATATATATATATATATATATATATATATATATATATGTATATATATATATATATATATATTCAATATTATTGATGTATTTATGAATAAAATTATTTGAATAAATAAAATTATATATATATTTATTGATAAAATTTCATTCCTTACCTTACCTTAAGACGTGTAAAAGATTGTCTTTTATATTCTCGGATAAAAGGTACATTAAGTCTTGGTCTATAAGGTTTCCTACAAAATATATTTGGAAATAAATAAATAACTTTGGAAATAAATAACTATTTATTTACCATCTATTTATTTTATTCTTATTATAAAATATAAAACTTTAAATGTTTACTTTTTGCCTTCCCGCCAGAATTATAAATGTAGTATCTGTAACTATACAGTTAAAAAAAAAAAAAAAAGTTTGAAAATTTTCTAAAAAAAAAAAGTAACAAAAAAAAATCTCTAAAATGCACACACAGGTATAGAACAATACATAAATGGTTTTAAGTAGGCCAAATACGTAAATATTGAATCTCCAAAATAATTAAAATTTTTATAAAAAACACATACTTGACCAGAAAAAATGTATATAAATATAAACGTAGGAAACAATTTTTTCCTAAACTCTAGTTAAATATATTTAAAACCGGTAATATATACAATAATATTTTATTAAAATATGCAAGATAAAACGATAATATCTCTCAAATTACAATCAATGTCCTAAATGTGCAAATGCATACCTCTTTCAACTATTAAAACATTATTAGGATAAGAAATACAGCATGAAGAATCTGTAGATAAATAATAGATTAGCTTGTGTGTTTAAGCAAATATAATAAATAATCAAACAAAATAAATTTATTACTTACCTAAAAAATTTGTAAGCATTGTTTTTCAATAAGTTACATTCACATGAGTTATCTATTACTCTTTTGCACAGTACACAGTTTGGTGTTAAAACATTTTCTTCTAACATTTTTAATTAATTCTTTAGTCTTAAAATATAAATAGTTATTATAATAATTTATTTGTAGAATTATTTATCGAACTTTAAAAACCTTTATTCAATATAGAAAATTAACGTAATAATTATTACACTTGAGAGCACAAGTTATTTATTATCAGTTTTGGAGAGAATCTATTACTAAATTTTAAGTTAAGTTTATTGAATTGATTTCAAATGGAAAACTTTTTTTGTATTTCAACATAAAATCTGAAGAAAAACCTATGACCTTTTTATATTGAGAAGATTTATGATTTATTTATGATATTTTATTAATTATAGTACTAAAAAACATAAGAACTTACATCATTAGGTATCTCAAACTTTGAGATATTAATATTACCTTTAATACCAATTACCAATTAATAATACCTTTGAACAAACCTTTGAACTTTGTCAAAGGTATTATTAATTAGTATAATTACTAACAATTTGTAACCTAAATACTATACAAAATACTATATTGTATGTATGTAATGTATTCTACATCAGTGATTGATGTAGACTACATTATATACATATGATGTACATACAGTGTATGTAAATCATATGTATGTAATGACATTACACAATGTTATCTATCGTTCTAACTATATTTCAATCTAAATTTATTACTATATCAATCGTAATCAAACGTCCCACTAATACATTAAACTCTGCAATTTTAAAATTTGCCAATTTGCTCGCTTACACATATATCCTATAAAATTAAAGTTTTACGCCGAATGCCCTTATGTTACTATTTAGCGTTACATGCAGGCTATTTTTACCCTATTTTTCGTATTTTTCGTAACATGAGGGCAAACTTGTAACATAAGGGCATTTTGCTTAACATAAGGGCATTCCACGTAACATGAGGGCAAAAACGTAACATGAGGGTGAAATTTCGTAGCGCTAGGGCATGCAATTTGTAGCATGAGGGCAGTAGAGACAATATTTGTATAATGTATAATATTTATATATTATATATATATATTTATATATTATATATATATATATTATATATATATATATTATATATATATATATATATATATATATATATATATATATATATATATATATATATATATATATATATATATATATATATATATATATATATATATATATATATATATATATATATATATATGAATTTAACTATTACATTTTATTATTAAATTGAAGTTTTTTTCTACCAATCATTATAAAAAATAAAGAAATTACTTGAATATTGTTTAATGCATTGTAAAACAAATTTATTAAATCAGTTAGGGATCCTGATGTTTATAAAGTTAATTGGATCTCTGACATAGACTTCAAATTATTTTTTATCTATTTAACAAAAAAAGGAATAAAGTAAAGAGACACAAGGATAGATTTGAGTTGCATTAGAAAATCTTGTTAGAAAATGTGCTACAAACAAGCGATGCAAGGGTCAAAACTCAGGCTTCATCTACTTCTTCTCACAATTTAGGTATATTTCATAAAAATTAAAGTAATATGCAAGTGTTCATACTAAATACAAACTTCTGATATTTTAATTTAAATTTGTTGTCTACGGAAGACCACTAGGTGCAAATTCCAAACCATTCACCTAAGTTTCTGAAAAACCATTCACCTAAGTTTCTGAAAAACCATTCACCTAAGTTTCTGAAAAACCATTTACCTAAGTTTCTGAAAAACCATTCACCTAAGTTTCTGAAAAACCATTCACCTAAGTTTCTGAAAAAACCAAAATGAGGAGAGCAATAAAAAAAAAATTACTGTCGAAAGAGGAATTATTTTACTCACTTATTTTGAAACTAAAATAGGAAAAAAGGTTTAGCTAAGCTAAAATACATTATCATCTACACTATAGTCATTTTTAATTTATCTTATTTATTAAAAAGAAATTTCCAAAATACTACAGGTAATAAATTTTCTTAATGGATTGTATTCATCTCACTCTTCAAATTGACATTTTTACACCTAAGGTTGTGAAGCAAAGATTAAAATCAGAGAAAGATGGTGCAGTTAATTCAACAACAATGTATACTGGAGAGGAAGCATTAGCATTGATTTTATACTGCTTAACTTAGTAAAGCTGATTACTAAACAATTTGTATTGGAACAGTTTCTAAAGGAAACAAATTGTATCTAACTTATAATGAAGTAAGGGGAGAAAAAGATTTATGCATACCTCGTTGTGGAATACAAACTACTGATTATTCAGCTTCAGTTGATTTACAAAGCCTTATTGACCATACTACATACAGGCTGTAAAAAGTACTCAATGAATCTGTAAAGGCTCCTGAAAAATCCATTATTGTCTTTATACGCAAAATAGAATTTGATTGTTCAACCGGCCAATCATTATACAAACAAAGTACAGAAGATGAGATAAATATCAGTTATGTAGAGGACCAATCTTTATTTCTATCCTGCATCATTCTAATTAAATTTTATATTGCATCACTATGGACTAATGAAAAACTATCCTCTACACTTTACTGTTGTCCAGTACAATTTCAAAATGTATAAAAAAGTGCTGAGGTTATTACACAAGGATATATTTTCTTCAAGAACAGTTATTTGAAACCAACGGACTTTAATTTCTTTATTAGCAAACATTAGTTAGAATGCACAATGATTGGTGGAATAGTGGCTACTATTCCACCAATCATTGTGCAATTATTTAATGGAATAGTGGCTACTATTCCATTAAATAATTTTTTTTAAGTATGTACTATTTATAGACTGACCCCTTCAAATATGAACAATCTAAATGTTGCTTTTTTAAAAATCTCTAATGCAGTTTCCTCTGAGCTTAGATTGAGCACATTACATGCATGGATTAGTTGGTTTGAATGCTATCTTCATATAAGTTATAAATTGAAATAGCAAAGTAGCAAGTTAGGGGAAGGATGCTAAAGAAGTAGTTATATAAAAAAAAAGATTATTGTTTAACAAAAGATGAAAGATTACTTAGGTTTAATTGTAGATGTACCAAAAAACAGCGGTTCAGGTACAACAAATGAAGGAAACACAGCACAAAAAGTATTATGAAACTATAAGGTGTCTGCTGAAATACTTGGCTTAGATAAAAATGTCATGAAACTTTTCTATGTAATTCTTTGTGTTTTATTGTGTAAACTTCAAATTAACATTGATTAACTTGAAAAATATACCAAAGAAGTCTTCTTTCTGTGGAAGCTCAAGAATGTTGAAATAAAGACATTAAAAATTATAGAGAACATTATACGCGAAAATATTTTAAAAAAGTTACTAAGGAAGATGTTATTCGAAGATTATTGCGCAGTTCAGATCCAATTATTAGCTCTCTAAGAAGAAGTTCAAGATGTATTAAAGAACTTGAGTTTAACAAAGATTGTATTACACTTTTATTGTAACTTTTTTTTATTTTGAAGTTTTGTAAATTTTTACTCTGATTTCTGATATAACATCTAACAATTAAATGTTTCTTTGTTTATAAAAATGGGTCTAACAAACATTTTAATTAATGCTTTGAATCTGAGAAAATCTGTTTCTAAAATCAACCAAAAGTTATGTCTAAAATCCCTAATGCCCCATACACTTTTTTCTATTAGTTTGATTAGTGTGATTAGGGTGATTAGGGTGCCTGCATCTGCAAAAAAACATTTTTTAAAAAGAAGATCTTTGTGATGACTAGAGTCACTGATAAAAATTTACATTTCAAAATAAAGAAATTTTGATTTTTTGTCCTTTTTATGTCGATCTTGGCCCATTGTACATTTATAAGATCAACTTAAATTTTAAACTTTTTCAATTTTCGAATGGTGAAATTATTTTGAATTCCAAAATAACGCAGGCTTTCACAGGAAGACGTGCGATTTCACGTCTTTATATGACCACGCAAAAATAAAAATGTTTTAACAATTTGACCAAGGCATATTTTTAAAATTTAAAAACGCGCTACAAAAACTTACCTAAACTTATCTGAAAAAAAAATTTAAAAAAATAATAAATATTAATGAAAGAGAAAATAAAAAAAAATACTTAGTTAAAGCCAAAACACACAAAAAAATATATATATATATATATACATATATAACGCAACTAAATATATATATATATATATATATATATATATATATATATATATATATATATATATATATATATATATACATATATATATATATATATAATATATATATATATATATATATATATATATATATATATATATATATATATATATATTTATATATATATATATACATATATAACGCAACTAAAACAAAACTTATCAAACTAAAATGCTTAGTCTATTTAATTTTCGCATTAAAAAACCTTTTCAATCTTTGTTTCAACATTTTTATATATTTTTTATATATTTATTTAATATGTTCAAAAGTTATATATTTCTCATTAAAAATACATAGTTATATAAATAAAATAAAAAAATATTTTATTTATACTTTTTTTTAAATTAATTAGAAGTGTTTTTTTACTTTATTAAAAGCGTTTCGATAATATAAAAGCATTTAAGATCAAACTTATTAAATTGTAACGGTTTTCTAAAACTTTTTTTTAACGAAATTTTGTATATCTTTTTAAATGCATTAACTTTAATCATTCTTATATTTCAATTTGTTAAAGAGACTTTCGTAGTCGCAGAATGTTATCGTTTATAAAAACAAAACAATTTTTTATTTTTTAATAAGATTTATTTTAGAAATGAACACTTAAACAATTTATATGTTTTAAATTAAAAAATATATACAACTGTCAATTATATTTAAAAAACAAAACTTTTTTTCAGTAAATTGTTACTTTATTTAAAATCGTTTCGCTAATATAAAAACATTTGATAAGAAGTTTTGATGTAATTAATTTCACTTTTTTAGAATATTTTTTATTTAGAGCATTTCTAAAATGTTTTTTGAATTAGCCGCGGTCAAACCGTCATAGCAAAATGTAACTTGCGTGGTCATATAAAGACGTGAAATTGCACGTCTTCTTGTGAAAGCCTGTAACGGTATTTGACTTTTTCAATACAAGTATTTTGGCAACTATAAATTTTTCCAAATACCGGGATCCCGGTATTTGGAAAATTTAATTTGAGTAATAATTATTTTAAAAAAGAACACAATAGAAGAATTAAAGTATAAAACATGTTTTACAATTTTGTAAAGTATAGGAAATAAATTTCACAATATTCTGGTTTTATTTTATGACACAGCGGTTTCATTATTGACTTAGATCTGTTAGTGAGTGAGGTTTGGTTCTGCTTAAAAAGAGGTTTGGTTCTGCTTTCAGTTTTATTCAATAAATTTTTAACAATTTTAAATCAGATGTATTGCTCTACCATGAGCAACAACATTAATTTCATTTTGTTGGAGCCATGTCTTGACAATTTTTGAATGATGGCAAGTTGCCCTGTTGTGCATAAAAATATCCAACTTTTTATTTCAAAACCAAATAGACACAATGTTTACAATTTGGGGAAATAACAGTCTCAACTTGTTGTAAATGGTACAAACTTTCATGACCATTGGCAGTGGTTGCACCCTAAATCATAGTTGCTTGACAAAGCTTAACAGAAGGTTCAACATTTTGGAGATTGAAGTTAGACAGCTAGGTAATATAAACTTTGTGTACTATATGTTAGAGTGATGTCATCTGCATGGCTGTTATATTTGTTATTATAATTACGGACCATTAAGTAGTTAATCTGAGTTGTAATGGCATGTGTGTCAATATGGCCGCTTCCTAATATTAATATATAGATCATATATTTAGTTAGTATTTATTCCTCCATTAGACTAACCCTAACTTAGCAGGTTATGTGCCCAGAAACCAATATCAAAGTTTATTATTGGATGGAGATGAAAGAAAGTTTATTATTGGATGGAGATGAAAGTTTGAATTATGGAAAATAAAAATATTAGGATACATGAAACTTAAAGATTTAAAAGATGTTATCACTGGAACTCAATCAACTCAAGAAGTCGACAATGAAAATGAATTAGCCTTTGCAGAATTAATTCAATACTTAATTCAAACGATCGCTTTCATTAGTAATGAGAGATGCTCGAGATAAAGGAAGGAAAGCATTCTCAGCTCTTAAACAACACTATACTGGATCTAGCAAATCAAGAATTATAACATTACACAACTTTTCAAAAATTGAATTTGGAGTCTATTACTGACTATATAATAAGAGCGGAAACATCAGCAAAAGCATTGAGATCTGCAGATAAAATTGTAAGTCATTCACTTCTTGTAGCAATGGTCTTAAAGGGATTACCAAATGAATACAAATCTTTTATTGCAGTTGTAACACAATCAGAAACTGTTAAGTGTTTTCAAAAATTTAAACAAGCACTTAGAAACTTGAAGAAACTGAAAATTCAAGAATTAATCAGGTTGAACAAAATATAAGCAATATTATGAAAAGTAATGTGTAGTATTAAGCAGTATTATGCAATATTATGCAATAGTATGCAAATAGTATTATGAAAAGTAATGTGAAATTTAAAAATAAAAATGTTACAAAATTTTATACATGTGGGACTTCAGGTCACAAATCTACAGATTTTTATAAAAACAAAGAAAGAAAATAGTGTAAATTGTGTAAATCAAGCGCTCATGATGACAAATCTTTTTGTAAACAGCAACAGGCAAAAGATGAAGCTAAAAAGTGAGCAGATCAAATTTGAAAAAAGTTAATAGATCAATATTGATCAAAGTTATGTATTTAAAGATGATAAAGAATAGATGCAACTATTATCTGAAAATGACTCATTCCTTGTTGATTGCAGTTCAACCATGCATATAGTTAACAATAATAAATATTTGGTTTACCTGGATAAACATTTTAAACTAGACAAACATTATATTGAGTTAGCTGATGGTATAAAAACTAACAATGTGGCCCTAAAACAAGGAACAATTTAATTAGAATTAACTACTGAAAGTGGAAATGCAGTTCAAGTTAAACTAGAAAATACCTTATTTATACCAAATTACCCCAATTGTATATTTTCTGTTCAAGCTGCTGCACAAAAAGGTGCAATTGTTATCTTCAAAGGTAATAAAGGAGAGTTGATTGCTAAAAATGGGACATTATTTCTAATATACCAGAAAGGTAGATTATGTTATAAAACTTCAATAAGTAAAGTTCAAAAAAAACCATTGATACATGGCATAAAACTCTAGGACATTGAAATTTTGCAGATTTGAAGAAATTAGAGAACTTTGTTGAAGGTATAAATATTACCAATAATAATAGTATTTTTTGTGAAATATGTACTTTAGGAAAACAAACAAATATATGTAAAAGAAAACCTAATATTAGGGCAACATAACCGTTTGAGTTAGTGCATACTGATTTAGCTGGAACAATTGTTCCAATTGCAAAAGACGGCTATAAATATGTTATCAGTTTTACTGATAATAATTTTGGATGTTTATTCACTTATTTTTTAAAACATAAGTCAGAGGCTGTACATTCAACAAAAAAGTTTGTAATAGACATTGCCCCGTATGGTAATGTAAAGACTTTCTCATTCAAAAGTGATGAGATTTACCCATCTGGACATGTTAGTCAAATTAGAAGTGATAATGGAGGTGAATATATTTTAAGGGAATTTCAAGAACTTCTAAGAAAGTACTGTATTAAGCATGAGCATACCTCACCATATTCTCCCCACCAACATGGTAATGCCGAATGAAACTGGCTAGCTTTGTTTGATGCTGTCAGATGCATGTTTATTTAATCAAAGTTATCAAAATTTCTCTGGATGTATGCCATAATGACTGCAACTTTTGTTAGAAATCGTTCTCATAGTAGTAGACTTGAAAACACTTCATATAGAACTTTCACAATAACTAAGCCAAACCTTTCCAAATTACATATCTTCGGAATAATATGCTATCCCTAAGAAAATGATAGTAAAATGTTGGGTCCACGTATTAAAGTTGGATACTTTATTGTATATGACAGAGAAAACCCTTCATATTTTACATACTACCATGAAACAAACTCTGTTCTAAAGTATAGATAAGTAAAATTTACTGAAAATTTTAGACTTACAACACCAAATGATAATGATGAAGATGAAATCGAAAACTTATACCAAAAAAATCAGCATCCGTAGGAACTCAAAAACCGTACCCAAAAATTGTAGGAACCCAAAAAGAACTAGAAGACCACCAAAATATTTAAATAGTTACATTATTGACAATTGTGAAAGCAATGATTACATTAAATATATTGGCTGCTGCTATTTTGTAAAAGTACCCACTTTTACAAAATAGCAGTATTGCCATTCAAAGCAAAGAAGCCTGTGAGTGGAGGAAAGCAATAGATGAAGAAATAAATTCATTAAATGAAAACCATACATACACTCTACCTTACTATACTACCATACATATTACCTTGCCAAATGGTACTAACCTAATAATATAATAATCCTTTTTTTTTTTTTTGTTATACAATGACATCGCAAATGGAGGAAATGTTTGTTTAACGGTGAAAAGTAAAAAATAAAAATAAAAAAATTAAGTTTTATGAAGAAAAAATAAATCAAAAAACATTTTAGTAATAAAAGTTTAAAAAATAAATAATAAACAAGAATAAAGGATTTAGATAAATAAAAATAAAAAAGAAGAAAAAATAACCTTAACAGATAAAAACAAAGTTTAAAGAAAAAAGTCTTAGAAAATGGAAAATAATAAAAAAATACTAAAATTTTTTCTACCACTATTATTTAATGTAAAAAAAAGAATAAAAAAAAATTTAATTAATTTTGTACATTGTTTATATGTTGTGTATTTATGTATATAAAAAATATTGAATGTATTTATTTTTTTGCATTTTTCTCTGTCAATTTAGTTGCTGTTGCTTTTTCTATATCCTGATATTTACTTTTGTTTAACTAATCTATGTAATGCGTAATATAGGCTTTAATATTGTATGTAGTAGTGTATGCATATATTTTTTAAATTTAAGTTTGCCTTTATTTTGCTTTTTTATACTTTTCTGCAAAAATTTTGTTCCTTATCTCTAACTCTATCCTTCTGAATTTATGTGGTTAAACTTTCTGTTTTCTCTTATATTTTTTTTTCACTCATCTAATTTCATTAGTTCATTCTCTCTTTTTTTTTTTTTTCATTTTTCTTAGCCTTACTCCTTTATATTTTTGTTCTGACTCCAACTTTTTCAATATTATGATTCCTATTACTTCTTTTTTTTATTACTTGTATTAATGTAGTTTATTTTCTTTATTGTTTCCTTGTTTTAATATTTTTTTTTTTATTTGTTTATTTTATTAAGGTGTCACTCCATTGACTAGTTTTTAACAGTACGAGTGACACCAAACCTAACTTTGTAAATTATAAATAAATTTGTAATTTTTGATTTTATGGTTAAATAAATAGATAAATAAATAAAAATTAAAAATTGGAGGTAGATGGATTTACTCAGTGAAAGATGAACCTGATAATCCAATATATAAAGCTCGATATGTAGCAAAAGGTTTCATTCAAATTGAAGGAGTAAATTACTCTGAAACATTTTCACCCACAGAATTAAATCGTTAAGTATAATTATGAATCTATCTAATCTAGAATTAAATCTATGAATCTATCTAATCTAGAATTAAATCTATGAATCTATCTAATCTAGAATTAAATCTATGAATCTATCTAATCTAGAATTGAATCGCTAAGGATAATTATGAATCTATCTGTACATGAAAATCTACACCAAATACGTGCAAATACACCAAATACGTGCAAAAAGTGCATATTTACATGCTCCAATAGAATGTGAAATTTATGTCTCACAACCACCTGGCTATGAACAAGCTAATAGTGAATTAATTTGGAAGTTGAATAAATCACTCTATGGTCTTAAACAAAGTGGGAGAAACTAGATCAAATTTTTAAAATGTTATCTTATTATTTTAATTTGGGTTGATGATACCATCATAGCCACCAGTTCCACTAAAGCCATAAACTATTTTAAAGAATGACTTAACCAAAAATTTAAAATAAAAGATTTACAAAAAATATCAAATTTTCTTTTGTTCGAAGTTTTAACAAAATAGTTATGAACCAAAAGGTTTACCTCACTAATGTATTACAACGATATGGAATAGAAGATTGCAAGCCTAGAATAACACCATGTGAAACAAATCTAAAATCATATGATAGAGAACGCAAAACAAAATAAATTCAGACAAACTTAATCATGAAATGGTAGGAAGTTTAGTTTATGCAATGATATGTACTTGCCCTTACCTTAGTTTTGTTGTCACAAAATTATCACAAAATTTGTCAAAACCAAATAACAGATTCAACAATGCTTAAATATGTTTTTCAATCTATAAAATGTACTCTGGACTATTCCTTAACTTTTAGAAAAATGCAACAAAATATTAGTTTGAATGCATTTTGTGATGCTGATTGGGGAGCATCTTGCAATGATTGAAGAAGTATTACTGGTTATTATTTTGTTCTTTACCAGAATGGACAAATCATAGCATGGAAGTCTAAGAAACAAGCCTCTGTTGCTCTTTCAACTAGCGAAGCTGAGTATATGGCAATATTTGCTACATGTCAAGAGGTACCATATCTTACTCAATTCCTGAAGGATTTATTTGTAGATAAGAACCAGTGAAAGTCAAAAGCGACAACCAAGGTTCAATTGCTTTATCGAAGAATCCAGTGAAACATTTGCGTTCAAAACACATCAACATACAATAATATTTTATAAGAGAGTATATTCATAATAGAAAGAATATGTACCCTCAAACAAAAGCTTAGCAGATATTTTTCGAAACCATTTAAAAGGGACTCTATGAAAATATTTAGAACATGACTTTTTTGTAAATTTAGATTTTGACATTATGTGGGGGTGTTAAAGTGACATCATCTGCGCGGCTGTTGTATTTATTATTGTAATTACGGACCATTAAGTAGTCAATCAGAGTTGTAATAGCCGTGTGTCATCATGGCCGCTTCTTAATATGAATATATAGATTGCATATTTAGTTAGTATTTATTCCTCCATTACGATTAACCCCAACTTAACACTATAATCTGCTTAACTTGTGCTTAGTCTAAAAACATAAAATGTTGCCACATTTTAATAGTTTATTCTTTGTGTTCTTTGCAAATTTTGAAGTGATCACAAATATTTTAGAGAGAAGCATTGGTTTAATGCAACTCAGTACAACCAAAGAATAAGGTATTTTGTAAGGTATCTTCATACTGTGTGGTTGAGAACAAAAGGTCTTGAAATCTGTATGCTCTTCTCAGCCATACAGCATATCTTTATTGGGTTTTGGAGTATTTCTTGGTCTTTCATAGGGTTTTCCTGGGTTGATACCATCTGTTGATTCACTGAATGATTTCATAAACAGTTATCAAAGACATCTTTGTGCAATAGTTTATATACATTTATACAACTGGGTTATTCATTACACCAAGTTAAAACTGAGGAAAAAACCTGCATTTATTATAATAAACAATGTAAATTTTACACTTTTTTGCCTTTTTTTAATTAGCTAGTTTTTACTTAAACTTATTGCCTGAAAAGGCAATAAGTTCAAGTAAATTTATAAATATAACTATTTATTTAGAAACAATTTTATTATTTTTTTTAATTTTTTTTTTGTATAAAGTTTCTACATAAATATTTTTTAAAACAGTTTAATAAAAAAGAAAAAAAAAAATAATTTTATCAACTATAAAGTTTGTTTTTAGAGCTTTGGAATTTGTCTGTATTTTTCTTGCTGAAGTATTACATGGTGAAAGAGATTTGGTAGCAGCAGCAGGTAGTCGAAGTTAATCATTGTATCATATATTTGTTTAAATCTTAACTTGATAAAAGCGCAAATATATATAAAACAATATTACAAATTTTTAAAAAATCTTTACCCACTGTAGATTTTTTATCATTTATTTTTTTCTGCCAATTCTAAAATTGTGAAAATTGTTTTCTGCATCATTAACCATTTTAAATTTTTTTTTACCAACTGGCAACTGAGCAAACATTGCACTCTAATAAACATAGCATTCTAAAAAACATTGTATTAAAGAAACACAATCTTGTGTATTTTGCAACACAATATTTTTGTCATATATGCAAGATTTTGTTATTTCACAAGGCCTTCTGTAGGAATTTATACACAATCTTGCATTTAATCCATTTATTTTAAATAATATATTATGTTTGTAATTTAATTATGATATATGATATTGATTATGATATTTAAATGATATATGATATTGAATAATATTTTTTAAACTTAAAGAAAGTTTCTTGCACCTTTTTGATCTTAAAATAATTTTAGATAAAAAATTTATGTTGGCATTATCATAGAAAGAATAGAGGAGGAGGGGCCTAACTCTTAAGAAAATATTCCATAATACAGTCTAAAATTTGTCAGTATCATTTTAAGGCTTTAAAATTTCTTGATGAAAGGTTTTAAACTGCATACACTACATATGAGAAATCTCTTTGAATAATTTATGTGTTTTTAGTAGTAGCAACATAACCAGATAGTTTATAAACTAATTCTTTAGAGAAATTTTATAGAACTTGTAGAGTTTGATTTGAAGAGATAATCAAAAGCAACAGAAACTTTTAAAGGTTTAACTGTAATTGCTTTTTGATCGCACACAACAGAAAAAAGACAGCCCACACAATAAAAGGTTTCTGTTTTGGATTTGAGCAATTAGAAAACATTTCATGAGTTTTGTCACCCTTAAAAAGTTGAGTTTTCGAAAGGAAAATTAACACAAATAAAAAAATGAGAGAAAGAAGATTTAACAGTTGCAAGTATAATTGAATTTTATATTTCTTACAAATTATCATGCTATTGGTATATTATTTATTAAAGAAAATTAAGAGATTTGGAAATAAATCTTACCTTTAGTTCTTTAATTAGAAAAACCATTGCTGTATTTGCTGAAAAACAATATTTTCCCATAGTTGGCAAGAAACAAATAAGAAACAAACAAGAAAGAAACAAGGGTATTAGAGATTTTATAAGATTTTAGTACTAAAACATCTAAATAAAACTAAAGTTTTATTACGGGTTTAATAAATACAAGTTTTTTCTTTAAGATTTTCTGAAGATTATTTACCAGTATTGCTATTCTCTTCAGTATCTGTCTTACTTATAATGTCAAGGCATTAGCCAATCAGTATCTGTCTCACTTATAATGTCAAGGCATTAGCCAATCAGTATCTGTCTCACTTATAATGTCAAGGCATTAGCCAATCAGCTTGTATTATACAGATATTTGTTCTAAAATTGTTTTTTGTTTTGAAATTGTAATTGTTGCAGTAAAACTGTCTACATAATTTTGATTTATGCATTTGAGTTCATTATTAATTCAAAAAATAATTTCGTATGCAAAAAATTGAAACCTAAAGTTTTTTGCATTTTAAAATATTATATTTATCAATACAATTGCATTATGAATCTATTATTAATAAATGCTTTATAATTTTATCAAATGTTTTTAAAAAAATTATTAATGTATTGAAAAATACTCAAAGTATAATTATGCAGTTATTCAACATAAAATTATAACTAAACAATACAAAGTTAACATATTCTTTTTACTGCAAGACCTGTGTTCTTTATACCTGCTGGGTAACAACGATAAATTTCTCTAAAAGAATTTGTCAGGAAAGCCTTTGATGTTCCTGGAAAATAGTATAATTTTTATTTATAAAAGTACATTAAATCTAGAACTAGAAACAAATAAAAAAAACTTATCAAAATCAATCATATAAAAAAAAGTTTTGTAAACTAAAAACTAATAAGTGACAAACTAATCTTAAATTTATCATCACATGGAGTTGTATTAAATATCACATTGTATTAATGATTATAAACTAAAAACTAATAAACGACAAACTAATCTTAAATTTATCATCACATTGAGTTGTATTAAATATCACATTGTATTAATGATTATAAAATATCACATTGTATTAATGATGCTGCAAAAATAGGATTTGTTATTATGTTAAAAATAGAATTAAATCATTAAGCCTAGTGCAGTGACTGTGTTTTTTCATGTTTCACATATTAAGGGTTATAATAGCAGTATAGGCTACTACTATTTTTGAAAAAAAAAATTAAAAAAAACTTACACATCCATTTCCGCTTTGGTATGCCATAAACTTAAAAGTTAAAACGCTACTTTTTTCCATGATCGCTTAGTCTTTAATGATTCTAAGATAAACTCACAAATTACACAAAAATGTTTAAATTAGTTTTGGTGATATTGCAAGTGGAAAATACAAATGGAAAATGCTATAAAAATGCAATAAAAAACTCTATATCGTCGCCTTAGAGGGCAGAGGTTCTCCATCTCCATTTTGGGTAGTTTTGCAGGAGAACAAAAACAAAGTTTGAGCATTAAGCATAAATCAGCAATTTCATTTTTTGTTAGTGTTAATGTTTTTTGATCAATTAGAACTATCAAACATGATAGGAATAATTCAACTTTTTTGAAATTATTAACATTGAAAAGAGTATGGCACAAATTATAAAAGTCATCATGGAATTAGAACCTTTGCCTAAATTAATTGCGAGTTGAATGGGATTTTTGAAATTTATAAACATGAATCCAATTAAAAATTTTTTTTAATTAATACAAAATGCTTTTTATGATTGTGTAAACTATCAGATAACGACAATCATGGTTCAAACTTTTTAAAATTAGTAACATTTTGGGACAAATTTTACAATTACCATGGAGATAGAACTTTTACTCAAATTAACTGTGAATTGAACAGAATTTAAAAATTTGTAAACAATGTTTTTGTAATCAATATTATTAAATTCTAAGTGAAATCTTAATCTTAATTAGCAGAAAAATCAGAAAATTGTTATAATAGCAAAATTATATAACAGAATAATTATTGTAGTAATACTGAAAAAAATGACTGACAAAAAACAAAGTCTCAGTTCTAGTTGTCTTCATAGTCCGATTCATCAATTTCTGACTCATCAGCAGTTGGTTCTGGTAAACTGTCTCTCATGGCTACTGCAGACGGTAGGTTGTTATACCATTGGGCATAATCTGGTGGAATAACACGCGATTTCACTATGCGCATGAGATCTTTTTTTTTCGCATCCGAAATAGGCAGGCGAGTAGGATACAATGGCTGAGGCTCTAATCCTTCGATGTTGGATCGTCGTCCTCTTCCAGACTGTACATTTATCTCCATAAAGGTAGGCAACGTAATGCTATATTTGTACTGCATAATGAATGGTCTTGACTTTTCAAACCTTGCCCACTTAATATTCAACCAGTTGACGGTTTCACCTTTAATATTTTTTGTACGATTTTTCACAATTTTACCGCAAAGTTGTTTTGAGTCAAAAAAATCGGTGTGTTGCAGTGGTTTAACAAGATATGGACACGGATTCTTGCGCGCTGCAGCAATCAGAACTTCCTATTCTCGTGTAGTGTAAATTTTTTGATGGCTCTTACTGCGTTCAATAGTACTGTGCATAGAGTTAACTTCTAAATAAGAATGACCAGACTCCATACACTTCATATCGATGCATTTCAGGTGAGTTGTTTGAACAATGTTCATCATTGTAATTTGGTTTCTATTTTGTCCAGAGCAATGGACAAAATAGAAACCAAATTACAATGATGAACATTGTAATTTGAACCAAATTACAAAATATCAACAAAATAGAAACCAAATTACAATGTTCATCATTGTAATTTGGTTTCTATTTTGTCGTATCACTAAAAGAAGTCACCCTCTTCACAGAAACTAGAAGAGACTTCATATAATCTAACAGAGCTGTATTTATTTCATTGGCTCCTGGTTTACCTTCACTTTCATCCCATAGGTAACAAATTCCTTTTTTGGTCGACATTTCATAAATGGTAAAATTATAAACGGCAAATTTCCGCATATAGAAAATTTGTGCATCACCTGCAAATGGAAGTGGTAACACTGCTTCGAGGTCAAAAGTTATAGAACGAATGGACTTGTCAGCAGCAGATGCAGTCTTATCAGAATTTTTTTCGTTCATAGCTTCCTTTTCACAAAATTTATGACTGTCATAATTTGGTCGTAGCGTTTCTTTATCATCACCACTGGCATCTCGAAAAGCATTGCAAATCGAGCATTGGTCTTTTTTGGGAATAAAAAATTTTATAATAAAATCAGTAACAAATATTCTTCGATATACACCGATAGAAAATGGATCTGTGATATTTTTCGTTGTGCAATAATCATCTTTGTATAGTCTATAAAGTTCCTCAATACTTGGTTCAGGACTAAGGTATTTTGCCTTTGATGAAGCCCGACAGTAGTGAGATTCGACCTGAGGAAAGCTTAGGATGTGCTCTCGAACTGCATTGGTTCGCATTTCTGAAGTCTTATTGGCTGGAGTTTTTCCGTTTTTTGAATTTGGTGGTATGAAAAGACCAATCTCATTTTTATTTTTTACAACAAACTGAACAGTTTTCTTGCTTATGTCCAAAGTCGTGCAAAAAAATTTTTGGCACACTCTAATGACAATGTTTTCATTCGCTTCCACTGGCAGATGATATGCACAGGATATTGTTTTTGGTCTTATTCCTGAGTTGTCACGACGACGTGAAACATTGCTACTTTTCACTAAATTGCATATGAAATCTTTTTTTCTATTTTCACCCTCTAGTTGGTAGTAGTGTTTATTTATTTCTAGTCGTTTGGTTTCCTCAAAATGTTCTCCACACTTGAAATTGCACTTTAAACAGTTCACCGTTCTAGGTGTTTTGGGCGGTACTGCTTTACCTTTTCGTGTCTTGTATGTCATTCCTTTCTCTCTTTAGTCTTTTTCAACAAATCGTTTCTAAAGATTTGGCCTTTTGCCTTGTTTGCGTCCAATTTTTGGTTCAGTGAAAGTTCGCTTTTTTGAACCATTGTTTAATTCCATGGTTAATTCTTAGAATTACAAAAAAAACTATTTAAAATTACCTCTGTTTTAATAAAAGGTTGTTTATTCATTATATTTCGTTTGTTATGTCTGCCATTTTCAAGAATTACGTCATAGGGCAAAGAAGATATCTCCGGTATAGTCATATCTCTGGTATAGTCAGATTGCAAAGGAGATAACACCTTTGCCTTTTTAAGATTCCGCACAAATGTAGATAGCTCAAAACTCGCACAAATTTATTGCTCTTCTCCTACTATGTGGAGATAGACCCGCTGCCTAATCTGATTCTAGCACTTATAATAGATGTGTTCAAAGTCATAGTTGAATTTGAGCACAACATGGAGATAGAACCTCTGCCCTCTAAGGCGACGATATTTTGCATATAAGTTAATTTTACAAATTAAATTAAACTTAGTATTCCTAATTCTATAGAATAGTACTAAACTTAAAAAATTTACACAATTTTTAAGATATCCAAATTTTCATTCAAAATAATAACTTCTCGAAATTCAAAAATTTTTTAATATAAATTTTTTAACACATATCTTGTGTCAGCGAAAATGTAGCGAAAATTATTATTTTTATTTAACGCATGCATTTTAGAATGGTATTTATAAAATTTAACATTAATTTGTGTTTAATGAAAGCAACATAGTATCAAATGTTGGTTTTTGACACAAGACTTTTTTAATTGAGTTAGTGGCTTATAAAACAATTTTATGGGAGGTTGCAATGTGCTACTCTTGCAGCAATGAGGAAAGAAAAGTAATTACAAGAGTACTAGTGAGTTACAAAATACATATATTGTAAATACATATATTGTAAATACATATATTGTAAATACATATATTGTAAATGGAAAAATACGTCATTAATAGGTACTTTAAATATGATTTTTCCTTGTAAAATTTTTTATAAATTGTATAAAAAATGTTAGCAATTAAACATTTAGTGTTATGCTTAAAGCCAAAGTAATTTGTTTTAAAAACATCTTAAACTACTTTAAATATGTATCTAATACATATTATATAGAATTTGGTGCCAACTGGGTAAGTTCTGTTTTTCTCATAATGGCTACTAGAGGATATCAAAAGTTCTCCTGATATGTTTTGCTATATATGTGTATATTATATTATGTATATTATATGTGTAGAAAATTGGCAAAAAACAGGTATTACATAAGATTGTGAAATGTACCATTTTGTGAGTAGATGGATAGCATACACAAAATATTTTAGGCATACACAAAATATTTCATGGGTGATCAGGCAAAGAATGGGTCCCTCATGTGATATGTGTGAACCATGCTGAACTAGCATGATGGTTATGAGGTAGAAGAAAAGCAATGTCTTTTTACATTTCCAGAGTTTGAAAAGGACAAAAGAACCATCACAATGACTTTTAATTTTGTATGGTTGATACTTTGAAGTACAGTAAGCTAAGACAAGCTCTTCAATATCCAGACATACCATTATCTGTAGCACCTGTCCCACATGATAACAACCTATCAGTACCACAATCATTACAAATTTAAAACAACCAACAGAATACTTCTTAAAGGGATCCCCAACTGCCGAGACAAGTTGTGTTCATATTAAAGAAAATGTTTAGAAAAAACATTTGGGCTGAATATTTTTGATTGAAACTAAATAATGAATGCATACCAACTAAATTAAAATTATCATTTTAGTCAAAGCTCGCCGTCTCCATTTTTTTTTTTTTTGGTTCTCGGGGTCTGTGTATTGTTAGCCGCAATCTGCAGACTTGATAATTCATGTATATTATATTCATGTATATTCATGAATATTCAATGCGTGTTAATTCATAACAGTTTCAGTATATGATGTCATCGCAATATCTTTTTAAGATAGCGTTTTTTTGTTGTTGTTTTTTTAAAGATATAAGTATTTTTTCTACTTCAATCAGAAAATCAATTATTTGTATAATTTTTTACTAAATCACAAAAAATGTTTGTGACAGTAAAAAATTATACAAATATACATATATATATATATATATATATATATATATATATATATATATATATATATATATATATATATATATATATATATATATATATTTATAATTTTTTTATTATTACTTTGTGTAGAAGCCAGCCAAAATCATGACACAATACATATTTTGTGATTATTATTTCGCAGGCAGAGAAAAAATAAAGGCAGTATGATGCGGTTTTTTGTTTTATATTTAGTTCATATGATTCAATAGAGTTGTTCGTTTTATGTTTAATTTACATTTTGTATGGTTTAACTCTTTTACTACTGCAAGCCACTGGTAGCAGCTTTCGAGTATGCTTTACAATTTATCTTGTTTTGTACATAAATTTCCATTCTAGACACATAGAGTTTGTTTGTTCTGAATGTTTAATTAATTCTCTACATAATCAAGAAAAAATAAGAGCTATATTGTGTAATTAAAAAAAAGTTATCACAAAGTTAAAAAATCTTCAATAATCCTTCATAAAAAAACTTTAAATTAAGTTACAAAATAAAACAGCGTTAACACTCTCCATAAAACTTAACTTGTAGAAGTGTTAAGTATTTAGTTAAGTAATTACTAAAGTATTTTGAAGAAAAAATATTATTTTTATTCATTAAATAAGGTTTGTTTTGGACTTAATGTTTTAGTTACTTACAAAAACAATAGTTTTAAGCATTTTGCATTTATTATTGTTTAATGATGCATGTTAAAAACTTTATTATTATTGAATTTTAATTATTTGGCTATTCAAATGTTATTCAAAAAAATGTGCGGTTGCTACAAAAAGATTTTTGTTTGGCTGGTAGCGAATAATTTAATGCGATTCTTTGTTTTTATATTTATATTTTATACACTTTCTTGTGTATTTAAGTACAAATACTTGTTTTAACTTTAATTTAGTTTGATTTGAGCGGTTATTAGTAAAATAAGTTGTTAAATATATATTTTCTACTTATCAGTTTAATGTTTTATTCAAGTCACTCGTTTTTTTTTAGTTTATACTTTGAAATAATCTATACGTTTTTGTAAAATTATTCTTTTACCATCTAGCTTATATTTAGTTTAAACCACTACGTTTACTGTAAATATTTGTTATATATTAAATTTTTATTTTTATAAGTTTTATAAATTTAATTTTTAATTACATCATAAACTTTTTTTGGGATTTAGTAAAAAGTTATACAATTAACATGATTTGGTGATTTTGGCAAAAAAATAATACGACAATTTATACGCTGACATTATATACCAAAACTGTTATGAATTAAACACACATAGGATAAATTATCAAGTCTGCAGATTGCAATTACCATTATACAGACTCTGAGAACCAAAAAAAATGGAGACGGCAAGCTTTAACTAAAAATTGAATTTTAAATGTAATGGTGTGCATTCATTGTATAGTTTTAATCAAAAAAATTTAGCCCAGATGTTTTTTTTAAACATTTTCTTTGATATAAACACAACTTGTCTCGGCAGTTAGGGATCTCTTTAACCTTTTATCTAATTCTCCAAAAGTCTTACATTTAATTTAGTTAAACAACCATGCATTTTTTTTTTATGAAAATTTGAATGCTACTGATATTTATGTGTATGTTGAAGTTGCTATATATATATTTTTTTCATTTTTTCAATAAATATTTTTTCTCGAGTCAGCAAAAGTTGCGTCGACATAGAGCATTCAAGGTACTTCTAATCTTTTTTGTAGGAGCATTCAAGGTACTTCTAATCTTTTTTGTAGGAGCATTCAATGTACTTCTAATGACTCTTTTATAGTATCTACAACAAGAATTTTTAAAAATGATTTTATCAAGCTTGTTCATACATTTATCTAAAACTTTACTTTGATATGTTTTAGAAAGAAAAAAATGAAAAATAATAGTTTAATAATAAAATGTTTAAATTATGTAGCTACTTTCTAGTGATTTTCTTTGTATGTGCATTGATTGGGTCGCAACAAATTTTCTGCCATATAAGATATATTTTCAAATATTTTTAGTCTGTCATTTACTTAACATATTTTAGTCAGTCTTTTATAAGTTTTATAATTACAACGTAAAGATATGATTGTTTTTTCTTTATTTCATTAAAGAAATAATTAAACTCATGGTTCTATAGATGAATTTTTTATGAGCTATAATTGCCAAAATTTCACAGACAAATACATATCAGCAGGGTTGATAGGATTAAATCAAATGGTTTAAACCAATAGTTTAAACCAATCAAAAAATATCTTGAGCTAAAATAATTTTTTTAAACAACTTTAAATTTTCAGCAGGAAAGTAAACCTGGGTTGTGTTTACAAATAAAATTATCTTTTATGTAAATATTTTCATGGAGATGCACATATTTAAAATCATAAATTTAATATAAATCATTTTTTATTTATACTAAATTTACAGTTTGTTATTTATTTGGCATTGCCTATTTGTTTTTTAAATGTGGCAACAGGTATATATATATATATATATATATATATATATATATATAATATATATATATATATATATATATATCAGTGACAAACTTAAATTTTATTTGGGCTACCATCTTTTTTTGACAAAATAAGTAATTCATAATCAACATCACAAAAAACAAATAAAAAGGTCTCAGCCCACTTTAACTTTAGTTAGTAAATGTTTGAAAATAGATATAGAAAATAGTTTTTTGCACAAATAAGTGACAAAAAGAGAAAGATTTGTTTAATATGCAACTTAGTAGATTTATATACAGTACAAATTCTAGCTTTAGAACAGTTGAACATAAAGAGTTTTAAAAATTTATCAATATGCTTTATCCTAGTTACACTTTACTTTATAGAACTCAAATTAGAGAAGCAATATTTGATAAGGTTAACACAGGAGAAATTAAATATTGTAATGTATTGAATAGGAAAATTGTAGCAATAACTTTAGATGGATGGAGTAATGTGCATAACAAACCAATAGTTTTCTGTATGTAATTTCATATAATATTACCTTTTAAATAGAAACAATTAGTATTTCTAATTTGTTATTTCCATACAAATGAATATCTTACACAATTGACAAGAGAAACAATAGAATCAGTTGCACATTAAATTGGATGTACAGTAAAAAGCTTTGCAACAATGCAACTAATATAAAATCAATGTGACAAGTATTTTCATCTGAAGGAGATAATATATGAATATCATCTGAATGAGATAAACTTATGGTTGTGCTGTTCATATGCACAACCCACCTAAATCTTTAAGCAAATGATTTTAATATTGAAAATGTGAGCAAACATGTTACACAGATAATAAAATATATACAAAATAATCATCAAGCTAGAAACATACAGTTAAAGACAATAAATGCAGAATAATTGTTGAAAATATTAAAACCAATTGTTTTAGATAAGTTGCAAAGAGATCAAATAAAAATGTGACACTGTTAGAATTTTTAAAGAGTTGATAAACATGTTATTGTTTTTAATAACTGAAAAAAAAAAAAGTTTCGGAAACTAGATATCTACAGACTGTCAGTGTTGCTCCTTTCCTTTAAACAGGCTGGATCATAGATATTTCGGATTTTTTTGAAAATAAAAATGGAGCTGCAACGACCTTTGGAGATAAAGAGTTTAAAAACTTGTTACCAATAATATTCAAGTTCAAAACTAAATCTGCTACACTTGATAAAAGCTATTTGTATAGTGAATCTGTTTTGAAAAATGTATCACCAATAAAATGGTGATCTCTAAAATCTTTGCAACAATGTTAATAAAAAATTTAATTACTTGGCAGTAATAGAAAAAATGTTAATAGAAAATTTAATTTACTCAAATGATTAATACTTTTTTCAATTAAAAAAATTGGACGTGTCTTTAAAAAGAAGATTTAAATAAGAAGTTTAAAAAGAAAGAGTTTAAACCAAAAAAAAGATGTTTTTGGGGTTTTTTAAAAAAACCCATGGTTTTTTGTTTTGTTTTGTTTTTTTTAAATGGTTTTTTTGCAACCCTGCATATCAGTATCCAAGGTGGCTAGTGATCCTTGAAAACCATGCAAACCTGGAATTTGATAGGTGTTATTATTAGTTTTGCGAAGATTTATACTGAATTTGATAATTATATATTTTCTGTAATGCAAAAAAAAAAATTGTTAAATGTTACAGTAATAAGATGTTAATACTGACATATTAACATTAAAAATAACTATATAAATAATAGATGTTAATAATACTGATGTAATATTAACATCTACTAATTATTTAGTTATTTTTCATTTTCATATATATTTTTTAATCAACATTGTTTTGTTTTTTTGGTCTAGTAAAAATCAATACATCTTTTAAAAACTCAAAAATTTTCTTGAAAATTATAGTTCTATATGTTACAATGGTTTTCCAGTTAGATTTTTGGTAACATGTAAGATTATAATTAACTAAAAATATTGATAGCAAAAAAAAAAAAATTGAATAGGGGTGTTTTGAGATAATGAGCCCTAAAATTGAGTCATATTAACTTTAGTCATTTATATTTTTTTTAACTTTTAGGCTTGTTTCCTTCATATTTTAGCATTTTAAGTACTTTTACTGAATTCTGCATCAAAAAAGAATTATAAATGCTTGTTTTCATATTTTTTTCATTGTTATTTTTATCATTTTATTAAGGAAAATGTTTTTTAAAAATGTTATGAAAACTAGGTCATTTTTGGAAACCAGGTTAATTTTAAAATGGGAACCATTTAACATTTTGGGCCAAAATATTTTGTGTGAACTTTTCTTTGTAACATGCAACATCTAAAAAAATTTGAAGAAAATATAAGACCCATAATTCAAAATTTCCTTAATTTTGGATAACTTGATGTAGAATTACCTCTATGTTATTGTAAAGATGTGACTGGTTAGTTTACTTTTCTTAGAGCATGATTCTGCTCTATGGCGACTGTTCATAGATAGCTCAAAATGGTGTCTCAAAAGCAGTTTTGATTTCAATGAATATATTGATTTCTTAGAAATTGCAAAGAATTTTATGATGTAGTTAACTGATTTCTAGGAAATTTGAAAGAATTTTAAGATGTAGTTTATTGATTCCTAGGAAATTGGAAAGAATTTTATCATGTAGTTTATTGATTCCTTAGAAATTAGAAAGAATTTTATCATGTAGTTTATTGATTCCTAGGAAATTGGAAAGAATTTTATCATGTAGTTTATTGATTTCTAGGAAATTGGAAAGAATTTCATCATGCAGTTTATTGATTCCTTAGAAATTGGAAAGAATTTTATGATGTAGTTTATTGATTTCTAGGGAATTAGAAAGAATTTTATGATGAAGTTCATTGATTCCTAAGAAATTGGAAAGTTACAAAAAATTACAAACAACTGGTTGCAAAGTTTATTGAAAAATTCAATAAACTGGATTGTCATGTAACCATAAATTCATATGTTGCATTCACATCTATATTTTTTTCCCTAAAAACATGGGTGATGTCAGCAGGAAGCATGGTGAGAAATTTCATCACAACATAGCAAAAATGGAAATATGTGAAAATTGCAATTATTATAACTCTTCTAATCTTAAAGAGTTTTGTATCTTGTAAGTTTAAAAATATTGTAAAGAATTGTTTCTTTTTATTTTTGCTAATATAATACTGCTTAAAATTATCTCTTTCTATAAAATCTCAAATCTTTGTATGGAATACTGTTGCTTTATCTGGAGCAGATTTTTGAATGATGCACTTTCTCTTAAAAACAAGATGCAAAAACAATGGTAAATATTGTTGGACCTGCTCTTACAGCTCCAACCATTGTCACATTGTTGTTATATTGCTTCTCTTTCTCTTTTCTATAAATACTATAACAAGCGCTGCTCTAAAGAGCTAGCATCTCTTGAACTTTACTTTGTAACCAATAGCGGCAGAGTATTTTTTGAGGGGAAAACTCATACTCTGTCGCTATTGGTTGCAATGTAAAGTTCAAGTCAAGCTTGACTCAAGTTTCTTGCATTTCACCCTTAGTCTCATCTTATTACTGTTGTTGTTGCTACATACTCCAAAAATTCTTATTTGTCTAGTTTTTTTCCTCAAACATTAATTCTTTGCAATTTACTCCCTTCATCTTGTTTTCCTGATTCATATAATTTGTAATCTTTTAAGTTGTCTGTTATTTGTTATCTTGCATTAAAAACTTGTTTGAAGTAAAAATGTTTTAAAAAAAAATACTTTTCAATATATAAAAAAAGAGTTCTACACGCTATGTCATTATCCTTACAATATTATAATAGATTATAATGTATTAGAATACAACATATTGAGAAAATAAATAAAGTAAGATATTGAAAATGAATGTGATTTTTGAATTCAGTGGCAAAAAATTAATAAACATTGAAAAATCTAAGTGGGCAGGACCTTTGTCATATTTTGTATATTTTTTTATTTTTTTTATTTTTTATTTTGCATATAAGTAATTAACAAGAAAGTATTGTAGGGACTGCATACTCTAAATCATTAAAAAAATATCATGGATGGATGGTTAGAGGAGTTTTTGCTGTGAGTTTTTAATTTTCTTTCTTTTCGTTTTTTTAAAGTTACAAATTTATTGTGTTACTGTGAGAAAATTATTGTTAAAACATAACTGTTATTAACAAAATCAAGTTATTACAAATATAGTTGGCATTAAAAGCATGTCCATATTATGATGATTTCATTGCATCGTTATCAACAAATGATGAAGTATCTACAAAGGAAGAGGTTTTACAAGAAATGTCGCATTGTGTTGAAGCTCTTACTAGGATTGTCTCTAAACTCAATCATTACTACAAAAAAAATAAACTGGATATTGACATCATTGTATAAGGTATTATAATTGTTTTCTAACTTTTATTAACCCTTTAACTACTGCTAAATAAGTTGTGCTGACTATTTCCGGCGCTTGAAAATAAAAATAATACCATGCAGGAATATTCTGGCAGCGTTACATAGACTTTCTTACAATGTTGTTATTACCTGTTCCCCTAATTTGTACTTATATTACAATATTTGCACTTGTTTTTTAAAGAAAGTCAGCCAGATAATTTAAGCTACAGAAATTATTATACCACTTAGCCGGAATAAGACAAATTTATATTGCGAAGCTGTAACAGCTATATTATGTTTTCAAAAATAGCATTTAATAAAAAAAGTTTACTCTTTGCAAGAGGTAATAAATTACTTTAGTAGTTTGGATTGTGACAATGATGAGAGGAGAGTGACAATGCTGACAAGGACAGTGGAAAAGATATTAGTGATGGTTCTCACAATGAGATTAAATTAAATATTAGCAATTTTAATGAAGATTGTACTAATGTTGAAGACATTGAAATAAATATTAACAATTTTGATGAAGATTGTGCTATTGCAGATGTTTTTTTTTTTTTTTTTTTTTTCAATTATTCACCTCCCCAAGGCCCGCGGGGGCCACTACAGTCAAGGAGGCTACTTTTTTTTTTTTTTTTTTTTTTTTTTTTTTTATAAGACAACAAGAATATCAAAGAAATGGAAATTGAAAGTCCTTTAGATTATTATATAGTAAATAAAAAACAAGTCAGCAACCTATAGACTTGTCACAACTTTATAAACAGTAGCTGGAATCCTGAAAATGGTGAATTAACAACACTACATCAGTTCCTAGGTCAACCTGGGTTTTATGTTGAGATTTCCGACTCTAGACCAATAAAATATTGCCAATTATTTGTTACTGATGATTTATTACATCACATGGTTGTTCAAACTAACCTTTTTGCTCAGCAATATATTGAAACCCACAGAAATATACCAAAACATTTCTATGTTTGTTTTTGGAACCTTACAACTATTTCTGAAATGAAAAAATTTCTAGGTTTGATCTTAATTATGGGTTTAGTTCAAACCGACTAAACATTTGTATTAGTCAGCTAATAAAATATTTCAAACACCAGTGTTTATTACAGTTATGTCTCGTAATCATTTTAATTCACTATTGAAGTTTTTTCCTATAAA
This sequence comes from Hydra vulgaris, assembly GCF_022113875.1. Lineage (NCBI taxonomy): Eukaryota > Metazoa > Cnidaria > Hydrozoa > Anthoathecata > Hydridae > Hydra > Hydra vulgaris. Next base: position 20,944,304 of record NC_061163.1, on the reverse strand, counting down.
TGATAACCGAAATTTACCAAACCCTATTATCCAAATCAAGGTAAATTATACAAGTTACGACCAGTTATAGAGGAACTTTTTGATAAATTTCAAAGTGTTTATACCCTAAATCAAGGTATTGTAGTAGTCGTTGTTGCTGTGAAAAGGTAGACTACTCTTCAAACAATATCTTCCTCTTAAAAAAAGTAGATTTGGAATAAAACTATTTTGCCTATATGAAGACTCTGGGTACATGTATTACTTTAGAATTTATACTAGAAAACAAAAAAAAATCTAACTGATGCTATTAAAATTCAACTACCAGAAGAATGTAAAAGCTTTAATAATACTGAAAAAATTGTTATATACATGATGTTGCCACTTCTGAATAAACGTTGTACTATTTGGATGGATAATTGGTATTTTTCATGGTTTTTTCACTTTCAGCACTATGTAGAGCAATTTTGATCAATTCGCATACCACTAGTTGTAAAAAATGTTCTGACTAATGAAACTGCTGCATTTCACTTTGTCCCACTTCTATGTTTAAAGTACAACAATAAAAAAGATGTTTATATGCTTTCTAGTCAATATGATGAAGCTGTATCTCCAGTAAAAGGACGTAGAGGAAGACCTTCTCTCTCAGTAAACACAAAATCAAGATGTATTGTAGAGTACAACTATAATATGGATTCAGTTGACTAACACAATCAAATACAATAGGCTTTTAAAAATACTATTGCTTTAAAGAAACTATAGACTTAAGTTTTATACTTTTTTCAATTTGTATTTATTAAACTTTAATGATTTTTGTTGTGTATATTAGGTTGTTTTTGTTTGTATTTATTAACCTATGCATATATGCATATAGAATATTTAGAGTTTATTATGAAAACTAGTAATTTTGTGAAAATGCTTTATGCATATTTTACATGTAGAATGTGGTGCCTATTATTTTATGCTGTTTTTTCTATTTGGTCAGATAAATCTTTTCCTTAGTCAGAAATAAGTTTTTCACTTATTTTTTGCAAAAATATTTAAGCATTTTTTAACAAGCTTGCATAGCTCGCATAGCTACTTTTGTATGTGGATAACTTTAATTCAATGTTATTATTTTTATTTATTTTATTAGAGTAGACATGTACACCCCCCAATAAAAGAATGCTAAATTTGAAATTTTGTGATCGGATGTGTCAAAACTTGAGGTGATTTGATGTGTTCATGAGCCACACAAAAATTGACCTGATTTGTACATGACCTTCACAGAACTTGAGGTGATCAGATGCGTACATGAGCCAAACAAAACTAGAGGTGATATGATTTGTACATGAGCTACACAAACCTTGAGGTGATCAGATGTGTACATGAGCCACACAAAACTCAAGGTAATATGATTTGTACATGAGCCAAACAAAACTTGAGGTGATCTGATGTGTACATGAGCCACACAAAACTTGAAGTGATATGATAAGTGCTTTGTAAGAATCCAATAATTCATATGAATATCGTAAAATCAAATACAGTGAAGAAACCTTTTAATTTTAAGAGGATTTTAGATGGTTAATTAAGGGTAATTATAATTAAAAATAAGTTCATTTATTATAATTGGAATTATCAAAAACTCCAATAAATTGTTACATTGTTTCCTGCCTAGGATGATGTGTTACATTGTTTCCTGCCTAGGATTATGAATGCTGGATCTCCTTGACTCTACTCATAGAATTTTGCTTAAGCCTCTATGATAATGGCTATGCAACTCTTCCTGTTATCTCCATATGAGGGTACAGCTCTAAAACTCAGTTTAATGGTTCTGAGGCCGGCTGGTAGTAAGGTTTCCCAAACTCTGTGGTAGCTCTCAGAGAGGCTGATTCCATCAACAGCTGCAAAATATCAGAGTATTAACAGTGCCATGTTGCGCATGGATGGTGTCCCTGTTAATGCTTTTGGTGTGCATTGTCAAGGCCACATAAGGAGCCCTATGTCACAGCTTAGGGTTAATTAACAGGACTGAGACAACTGCATAGCTCATTGATTAGGAGGCTGTGCTCTATCTATGAATGAGTCAAGTTCTCATTAAACCCAAATCATGACCAAAGTAACCAAAAATTTAAAACCTAAAAAACCATCCCCACCACCTAAATATTTTAATATATCTTTTACAAATATTCGCGGTCTACGAAGCAACTTTCCATCAGTTGAGTCTTACCTCCTGCAAAATTCACCAGACTTGCTTGCACTCAGTGAAACAAATTTAATTTCTGCAATTCCTTCTTCAGATGTCAGTGTTGATGGGTACTATCCTTTGATTCGTAAAGACTCCAATAGTCACATGCTAGGTTTAGGGGTATACATACGCATTAATTCCCCTATTTGTCGTGAAATCAGGTTCGAATCCTTTGACCATTCTTTTATGTGCTTTCGCCTAGCACCTCTTCACTCTATAACCTTTCTCTTTTTTCTTTATCGTTCTCCTTCTTCCCATGATTGCACTCTCTTAGATGTTATCTCTGATCAAATTGACCATGCCCTCTCTCTTTACCCCTCTGCGAATATTGTTGTTGGTGGTGATTTTAATGCCCATCACACTGAATGGCTTGGCTCTAACACCACTGGTCCTGCTGGCACTAAAGCCTTTAACTTCTGCGTTTCTCAATCTCTTACTCAGATAGTTAACTTTGTGACTCGTTTTCCTGACAACCCTAATCATTTACCTTCACTCCTTGACTTAGGTCTTGTCTCTGACCCTAACTTATGTTCAGTTTCTCCCTTTTCTCCCTTAGGTGGTTCTGACCATGCAATAATTTCTATAAATCTTTCTTCTCGTACTTCTTTTTTGGGCTCACCTTATTATCGCACCACCTACTACTACCCTAAAGCTGACTGGGATTCCTTTCGTGATTTTCTTCGTGATGGTCCTTGGGCTGATGTTTTTTCTCTCTCAGCTGAAAAATGTGCCTCCTACGTAACCTCCTGGATTCAGGCTGGAATAGAAGCTTTTATTCCTTCGCGTCGGTTTCAAGTCAAGCCTCATTCTACTCCATGGTTTTCTCTATCTTGTGCGGCTGCTATATCCAATCGTAACCATTTTTTTCATCTTTTTCAAAAGAACAACTCTCTTGAGAACAAACGGCTATTTATTATTGCAAGAAATCAATGTAAAAAGGTGCTTTCTGATGCTAAACTCCATTATTCTCAGTTCACTAAATCTCGCATCTTATCGCAGAAGTTAGGCTCTAAAGACTTTTGGAAAATCTTCAACAGCATTGTTAACAAGGGTAGATCTAACATTCCATCTCTCATTCATGGGACTGATCTTGTTACCTCTCCCAGGGATAAGGCAGAACTGTTTGCAAAGAACTTTTCTTCTAATTCCACTCTTGAATCTTATGGACATTCTCTTCCTTCCATTCCAGTCAAACAGGTTGACCCCTTGTTAGACATTTAAATCACTCCGGCTTCTGTTGCTAAAGTCATATCTCAATTAAACTCGTCTACAGCTTGTGGTCCAGACAACATTCCTGTCACAGTCTTGCAGAATTGTTCCCCAGAACTTTCTTCAATTCTCTCTAAACTATTTAACAAGTGTTTGACTGAGTCTTGTTTTCCTGCTTGTTGGAAAATTGCATCTGTGGTTCCAATATTCAAAAACTCTGGAGAAAATTCTGACCCCTCCAATTATCGTCCGATCAGTCTTCTTTCTGTTATTAGCAAGGTCTTTGAGTCTTTAATCAACAAATTCCTCACATCTCATCTTGAGTCAAATAAACTGCTGTCAGACAATCAATATGGTTTTCGATCCTCTCGCTCTACGGCCGACTTGCTAACTGCTGTAACTGAAAGATTTTATCGTGCATTAGATGGAGGCGGTGAGGCTAGGGCTATTGCTCTCGACATATCTAAAGCTTTCGACAAAGTTTGGCATGCTGGTCTTCTCCATAAGCTTGCTTCATATGGTGTTTCTGGGAAAGTTTTTGAGATTATCAAATCATTTCTTTCTGACCGGTTTATTAAAGTCATCCTTGAAGGCCAACACTCTTCTTTATTTCCAGTAACTTCTGGGGTTCCCCAAGGTTCCATCCTGGGCCCTGTTTTGTTTCTTATCTACATAAACGATCTTCCTGACAACCTTTCATCTAAAGTAGCTCTTTTTGCTGATGACTCAACTTTATACTCCTGTCTTGACAAAAAGTCTTCTCTTTTCGATTGCCTAGAACAAGCAGCTGATCTTGAATCTGATCTCACTTCAGTAATAGATTGGGGTTCACAGTGGCTAGTGAATTTCAACGATAAAAAAACCCAATTGCTTACTGCAAACAACTATCGTAATATGGTCAACATTCCTATATTAATGAATGGCAATCCTCTTACTGAGTCGTTCTCTTTACGTCTTCTTGGATTATCGCTTACTACTGACCTTTCATGGAAACCATATATACAATCGATTGCTAAATTAGCTTCTGCTAAGGTTGCTTCTCTTTATCGTGCTTGCCATTTCCTTACTTCTGATTCCATTCTCTACCTCTACAAATCTCTTATTCGTCCCTGTATGGAATACTGTTGTCATATTTGGGCTGGTTCTTCTAACGATTCACTCTCTCTTCTTGACAAGGTTTAAAAACGCATTGTAAATGTTGTTGGACCTGGACTATCTGCTAAGCTTGAACCTCTTTCCCATCGTTGTAAAGTTGCATCTCTTTCTCTTTTCTACAGATACTATCATGGTCACTGCTCAAAGGAGTTATCATCTCTAGTTCCATCAACTAAAATTCATTATCGTTTTACTCGTCGTTCAGCTAAGTCTCATTCGTTTTCTGTATCTGTCCCTGCATGCTCTAAAAACTTTTATTCATCTAGTTTTTTTCCCCGCACTTCAATCCTTTGGAACTCTCTCCCATCTTCATGTTTTCCTGGCTCATACAACCTTCAACTTTTTAAGTCTTCTGTCAACTGTTTCCTTGCTCTATAACTCTGTTCTTTTTTTTTCCTAGTAACTCCCAACTTAATAGTGGTTGCTTGCAGCCTTGTTGGGAGTGAATGCAAATAAAAAAAAAAAAAAAAAAAAATTTAGCAGCCATGGTGCTAATATATTTACCTGTTAGAGTGATGGCTTATAAAAAGGATGATTCAAAAGGTCCAAGGCTAGCCTTTTTTGATCATACTGGGAGATTGGTAAGGAAGTTGGCACAAACATCCTTTTCAAATGATCTTATGCAGTTTTCTGTGATAAGACCATTAGGATTGCTTGGAGTACCTTATAAAAGTAGGGAAATATATAGTTTACACATTTTTTTTTTTTGTTAAAGTAAGTTTCTTAAACTATAAAATAATTAAAATTTTAAAAGTTAATTTAAACTATGAAAAAAAATTAACAAAAAAAAACTGTTAAAAAATGTTATAACTTTTATTTAAACTTTTCATTTAAAATTATTTTATTAGATTTAAACTTGACCTTCTTTCTTATTTATTAATATTTTTATGTTTCTATTAGAATTTTAATTTATTTTGTTTTCATATTTTCTTTTGTTGGTATAGTAAGTGTTTTATTTAGTTATTTTTATTTGTATTCAATAGATCTACACTTTTTATATCATATCATCAAAAAAATATTGGTGCTTTACAAATTTGGGGTTGGTTAGGTTTTGGCTATTTGTAGTGAGTCCTTTTTTACTGCAGTATGGAATAGGCATAAGTCGCAGGGTAAAGCATAAGTGGTGATGACGTTTGTCTGACGGGATAAACTAGTTATAAATGCTTATCCTCATCAATACGCCAGTAATAATAGATGCGACTAATAACAGAGGAGATGTTTATTACTTAATCACTACACAAATTATGTTTACACATTAGCATTAATTTTTTTTTTCCATTATTAGGCCTTTCATTGTTGTTAGCCTATTTTTATTTTGTGATCGGTTTTTTGTTTTATAAGTTTTTGTCTGGTAATGTATTTGTTGTATATATGCCGCTTACATTTTTATTAATTTTAAATGTTCATATTGGTGTTTATAAAACAATTTTTTTTTTTTTTTATTATTATTTTTTTTTTAATTGTTACTATTGTTGAGTACTGTTTTGGGTGTACAACCTGTCTTATTTATTTTTAAATATTCTTCTATTAATCTTTATTTTTGTCTTGACAACTGTCAAAATATGCTTTATCTGATAAATAATTCTCCTTTATTCTAATGTACTTCATTTCTTCCCTCAGGCGTTCACTGCTCGTGTGTGACCATTCGGCGAATTTTATATGCCAAAGTTTTTAAATAAAATTATTTTATTAAATGTAAACTTGACCTTGTTAAAAGCTATGGTACAATTTTGAATTAGAAAAAGAAATTGTCTAAAGTTAAATATAGATAATATTTTCAAAATCCAGCTTATTTAGGTTTCGTAAAATCTCCTACACTTAAGATACTCTACTGCTGTACCACCACCACTTGTAATTTTTAATTTAAATCTTATGTGAAACACCCATGTAAAACATCATAATGTGAGCTTATGACATCATTAGTTTACTTCCATATCATAGAATATTTTGATATTTTCTTAGAGTATGTGTAATACTATATTTCAAAGATTTTAAACTAGAAAATAAATTTAATTTTTTTGATTTAGAATTCAATGACAATCAAAGTTTCAAGAAATGTCAAAAAATGTTGTAATATGTTTGCTAAGATACGTATGCTGCAATAAGTTGTTGAAATGTATGTTGTAAAAAGATATGTATGTTGCGATAAGTTGATGAAAAGACACACACAGCATGTGTGCAAGTTGAATAATGTAGTAATACTAAAAAAATATTAGATAACTTGTTATAATAAAAATTTTATTTGTAATTGTAGTACTTTCAATTTTAAATTTTTATTGTACTAAGTTTTTTGATATTATTATGCTTGTGTGCTTGCATAAGTTTTACGTATGTAAGCATTGTATATGCTTACATACTTGTTTGTATGCTTGCTTAAGATAATGTTAAAAGTATGGATTTATATTTATTATGAGGGAATTTTTCTTATATTTATTATTTTATATTTAAACTTTTTTGTCAAGCTAATAAAGATTTTCTCAGTTCTTAAGTTACTAATTTTGTATTCAAAATTAATTAGTTATAGTATTCACTTTATTAGTTCCCCGAGGCTGTTGAGCCACTACAATGAAGGAAGGTAATTTTTGTTTTATTTATCTTGGCAAAATTTTGCATAAAACAAATTAAATGTTGTACTCGCTCAAAGCTTAAATTTAACTTTAATAAGTGTGTAATGGAGTTCAATCTTTTATCAGTTGCTGTATGCACATAAAGTTAACTGATCTCCTACCTTTGAGTCAATAACCGAAAGCATATAGAAAATTGTTAATTAACCATAATACTAGCATCAGATTTTTGAGTTTATTGAAATATATATATATATATATATATATATATATATGTATATATATATATATTTGTGTGTGTGTGTGTATATATATATATATATATATATATATATATATATATATATATATATATATATATATATATATATATATATATAGCGAAAAATATCTGATAAAAATATCTGATCTATAACCATTTTAGGTTGACACAAAATTTTATTAAAGGTTTGACCACAAGCATGTGAAATTTTATTTTTTTATATTCAAACTGTGCCAATTTTACTTTATTATTTTATTTAGAGTTAATAAAATATTTGTTTTTCCATTTTTATATTTATTAAATTGTTTACAATTTTATTAAAATGTTTGTATTTGAAATAAACTATTTGTTTTGCTGCTCATCATTTACTAAATAATTAAAAAAAAAAATCAGTTTTTTTTTTAATTATTTCATTTTTTTTTGTATTGTTTAATCTAGAATTTAGTTGAAATATTTTTTTATGTTTTTTTATTTTAGGTGTTATGAGTTTTTAATTTGTTCAATTGTTTGTGATTTATTAATTTGTTAAGTGATTTATTAATTATTATGATTATTAATTAAATGCGTTGTTTTGTTTACAATTGAAATAAAACATTCTTTTTACCATTTTTTTTTAATTATTTTATTGAGAAGTTGAATTGAATGTTTGTTTTTTTTTGTTTGTTTGTTTGTTTTTTTGCATTATTTTATTTTGAATTTAATTAAAATATTCATTTTTCCATATTTGATTTAACTATTTTATTTTGAATTGATGAAAGTGTAAAATTAAAAAAGTTTGATAAGTGATTTTCTACTAATTTATATATAATATTTATATCTATATATATATATATATATATATATATATATATATATATATATATATATATATATATATATATATATATATATATATATATATCTGTGTGTATATATTTATAATTTTATAAAATTTATTGAATAGATGAATGAACAAAAACATGTTGTTATTGTTGGTGGCGGGTTAGTTGGTTCATTAGAAGCATTGTTTTGTGCTCAACGCTCATATAAAGTAGATGTTTTTGAATACCGTCCTGATCCGAGATTGCAGAAATATGTTGCTGGCAAAAGTATAAATTTAGCGTTATCTGAAAGAGGTCGTGCTGCATTGCGTAGCATAGGTGCTGAAGATTATATTGTTAAAACCTGTATACCCATGTATGCTAGGATGATACACTCACACAATGGAAAACGCACACCGATTTCATATGGGAAAAATGATCAGTGTATTCTTTCAGTTGATCGAAGAAAACTTAATGAGCATCTAATCAATTTGGCAGAGAAAAATGTAAATATAAGCTATCATTTTCAAAGTAAATTTGTTTCTTCAGATTTTGATCGAGGTAAGATAAGGTTTGAAAAGAATGGAGAGTTATCAGAACATTATGCTGATTTAATTGTTGGTTGTGATGGTGCTTATTCTGCTGTTCGCCAACAATTATTAAAAACAACCAGGATGAATTATTCTCAAGTAAATAAAGTTGTTGTTGTTTATTTTTTTTTAACTTTTGTTGTGTGTGTAAAAGATTTATTTTGTGCATAGATATTACCTACCCAACTTGATCCCATTAATGTAAGTGTCTCTATTTCAGTATTTCCTTTTCTTCTTAAAAATAATATGATTAGTTATAATATGATTACCAAATAACAGGAGAAGATAAAGGAAAAATAAGTAAGTTTATTAAGGCCTCCATAAACGACGAAAGAGAAACACAATAAAAAACACAGGAAGGAGACCAAACCAAAAAAGAAGTATAGAATACAATTGTATTTCTGTCAGAGAATACAGAGTTATTCCCCACTGACGATAATTTTATTATTTATAGTATATAAGTGCTTTTACCAAATATATTTGGTTTAAATTGCGGCCTGTCATAATATCATTGACTTCTTATACGTTCTTCCTCTCTCTTTTTACAAAAATGCCAGTATTTCACTTTTATGTTGTTGTTTTTTTTTGTAGTAGATGTAACCTGTGTTACATTGTTTCCTGCCTAGGATGATGAATGCTGGATCTCCTTGACTCTACTCATAGAATTTTGCTTATGCCTCCTTGATAATGGCTATGCAACTCTTCCTATTATCTCCATATGAGGGTACAGCTCTAAAACTCAGTTTAATGGTTCTGAGGGCGGCTGGTAGTAAGGTTTCCCGAACTCTGTGGTAACTCTCAGAGAGGCTGATTCCATCAACAGCTGCAAAATATCAGAGTATTAACAGTGCCATGTTGCGCATGGATGGTGTCCCTGTTAATGCTTTTGGTGTGCATTGTCAAGGCCACATAAGGAGCCCTATGTCACGGCTTAGGGTTAATTAACAGGACTGAGACAACTGCATAGCTCATTGATTAGGAGGCTGTGCTCTATTTATGAATGAGTCAAGTTCTCATTAAAACCAAATCATGACCAAAGTAACCAAAAATTTAAAACCTAAAAAACCATCCCCACCACCTAAATATTTTAATATATCTTTTACAAATATTCGCGGTCTACGAAGCAACTTTCCATCAGTTGAGTCTTACCTTCTGCAAAATTCACCAGACTTGCTTGCACTCAGTGAAACAAATTTAATTTCTGCAATTCCTTCTTCAGATGTCAGTGTTGATGGGTACTATCCTTTGATTCGTAAAGACTCCAATAGTCACATGCTAGGTTTAGGGGTATACATACGCATTAATTCCCCTATTTGTCGTGAAATCAGGTTCGAATCCTTTGACCATTCTTTTATGTGCTTTCGCCTAGCACCTCTTCACTCTATAACCTTTCTCTTTTTTCTTTATCGTTCTCCTTCTTCCCATGATTGCACTCTCTTAGATGTTATCTCTGATCAAATTGACCATGCCCTCTCTCTTTACCCCTCTGCGAATATTGTTGTTGGTGGTGATTTTAATGCCCATCACACTGAATGGCTTGGCTCTAACACCACTGGTCCTGCTGGCACTAAAGCCTTTAACTTCTGCGTTTCTCAATCTCTTACTCAGATAGTTAACTTTGTGACTCGTTTTCCTGACAACCCTAATCATTTACCTTCACTCCTTGACTTAGGTCTTGTCTCTGACCCTAACTTATGTTCAGTTTCTCCCTTTTCTCCCTTAGGTGGTTCTGACCATGCAATGATCTCTATAAATCTTTCTTCTCGTACTTCTTTTTTGGGCTCACCTTATCATCGCACCACCTACTACTACCCTAAAGCTGACTGGGATTCCTTTCGTGATTTTCTTCGTGATAGTCCTCGGGCTGATGTTTTTTCTCTCTCAGCTGACAAATGCGCCTCCTACGTAACCTCCTGGATTCAGGCTGGAATGGAAGCTTTTATTCCTTCGCGTCGGCTTCAAGTCAAGCCTCATTCTACTCCATGGTTTTCTCTATCTTGTGCGGCTGCTATATCCAATCGTAATCATTTTTTTCATCTTTTTCAAAAGAACAACTCTCTTGCTGTTTATTATTGCAAGAAATCAATGTAAAAAGGTGCTTTATGATGCTTAACGCCATTATTCTCAGTTCACTAAATCTTGCATCTTATCGCAGAAGTTAGGCTCTAAAGACTTTTGGAAAATCTTCAACAGCATTATTAACAAAGGTAGATCTAACATTCCATCTCTCATTCATGGGACTGATCTTATTACCTCTCCCAAGGATAAGACAGAACTATTTGCAAAGAACTTTTCTTCTAATTCCACTCTTGAATCTTATGGACATTCTCTTCCTTCCATTCCAGTCAAACAGGTTGACCCATTGTTAGACATTCAAATCACTCCAGCTTCTGTTGCTAAAGTCATATCTCAATTAAACTCGTCTACAGCTTGTGGTCCAGACAACATTCCTGTCACAGTCTTGCAGAATTGTTCTCCAGAACTTTCTTCAATTCTCTGTAAACTATTTAACAAGTGTTTGACTGAGTCTTGTTTTCCTGCTTGTTGGAAAATGGCATCTGTGGTTCCAATATTCAAAAACTCTGGAGAAAATTCTGACCCCTCCAATTATCGTCCGATCAGTCTTCTTTCTGTTATTAGTAAGGTCTTTGAGTTTTTGATCAACAAATTCCTCACATCTCATCTTGAGTCAAATAAACTACTGTCAGACAATCAATACGGTTTTCGATCCTCTCGCTCTACGGCCAACTTGCTAACTGCTGTAACTGAAAGATTTTATCGTGCATTAGATGGAGGCAGTGAGGCTAGGGCTATTGCTCTCGACATATCTAAAGCTTTCGACAAAGTTTGGCATGCTGGTCTTCTCCATAAGCTTGCTTAATATGGTTTTTCTTGGAAAGTTTTGGAGATTATCAAATCATTCCTGACAACCTTTCATCTAAAGTAGCTCTTTTTGCTGATGACTCAACTTTATACTCCTGTCTTGACAAAAAGTCTTCTCTTTTCGATCGCCTAGAACAAGCAGCTGATCTTGAATCCGATCTCACTTCAGTAATAGATTGGGGTTCACAGTGGCTTGTGAATTTCAACTCTAAAAAAACCTAGTTGCTTACTGCAAACAACTACCGTAATAAGGTCAACATTCCTATATTAATGAATGGCAATCCTCTTACTGAGTCCTCCTCTTTACATCTTCTTCGTTTATTGCTTACTACTGACCTTTCATGGAAACCATATATACAATCGATTGCTAAATTAGCTTCTGCTAAGGTTGCTTCTCTTTATCGTGCTTGCCATTTCCTTACTTCTGATTCCATTCTCTACCTCTACAAATCTCTTATTCGTCCCTGTATGCAATACTGTTGTCATATTTGGGCTGGTTCTTCTAACGATTCACTTTCTCTTCTTGACAAGGTCCAAAAACGCATTGTAAATATTGTTGGACCTGGACTATCTGCTAAGCTTGAACCTCTTTCCCATCGTCGTAAAGTTGCATCTCTTTCTCTTTTGTACAAATACTATCATGGTCACTGCTCAAAGGAGTTATCATCTCTAGTTCCATCAACTAAAATTCATTCTCGTTTTACTCGTCATTCAGCTAAGTCTCATTTGTTTACTGTATCTGTCCCTGCATGCTCTAAAAACTTTTATTCATCTAGTTTTTTTCCTCGCACTTCAATCCTTTGGATCTCTCTTCCATCTTCATGTTTTCCTGGCTCATACAACCTTCAACTTTTCAAGCTTCTGTCAACCGTTTCCTTACTCTATAACTCTGTTCTTTTTTCTCCTAGTAACTCCCAACTTAATAGTGGTTGCTTGCAGCCTTGTTGGGAGTAAATGCAAATAAAAAAAAATAAAAAAACTTATAAAAATGCTAAGACTTAGTTTAGTTGTTATTTTTGCTGTATAACATCAGGAAAACACCTTTAATGTTTTACTGATCAGTAAATCAGTAAATCATAAACTTACATAGATCATAACTATAGCGCATAAAATAATTGATAAAATATATCAGTGTTTATCTCTTTAAATTAAACAATGTTAGGGTATTTCGTTTAGTAATAGTATGTCCTCTCAAATGTTGCAACATAAGAAGGTTTGACATAGATGGGTTTTACTTGCTTGTTTTGAGGATGATACCCTGACAGGAGTTTCTGGGAATAAGCTTCAAAACGTTTAAAATGTGACATACCAGAGTCCTAAATTCTTCTAAGGGTCAATACTATATCCATGACGATTCCATGATGAGAATCTGGTATTATACTACAAAATTTACAATTTTATTTAATGCTGATATTTTTTTATACTTTTTCATTATGTAAATCTGAGCATACTTTTCCTTCTTATAATATGTTTGTTTGTTTTTCTTGTTTGTTATAATATCGCTACTTATTGTTGTGTTTTAATTATAAAAATATATAATTATAGAAATATTATGTTATCTCATCATTATCACAGTGATAGCAATCATTTATAATTGTATTGGTTTTTACATAATATCCCAATAAAATATGACAGTTGTTCCGTCATAATTTCTCTGCCTAATTTATCCTTTAACTAATCCAGTTTAAGCTAATTTATCCCTTTACTCATCCAGTTTAAGCCTATTCCTTTACTAATCCAGTTTTAGCCTAATTTATCCCTTTACTAATCAGTTTAGGACTTAAGCACATGAAAATAATCTGTTGTTTTTTTTTTCTTGTAAGTGTAAAGTTTTGTTGAAAGTATAAACCTGCTCTTACTATTTATCAAATTAACTATGTGCTTCAAAACAAACAAATTAACTATGTGCTTGAACCATTCAAAACAAACATAAACTAATCATAATTCAAATAATTGGACTGCACTCAAAAGTTAAGTATATCTAAATAAAAATTAAACATTAAAAAGGTAATAATTCCACTAAACCATGTAAAGTAATTTTAATTTTATTAAAACTAAATAAACTTTTATTAAAATGAACAACTGCACCAGGCTGTATGCATTTAATTTACACGTAAACAAAAGTTAGAACAAATAATCTCAGTAAACCATATAAAATTGAAATTATTATCAACTAAAAATAAAAATAAATCCTAAAAGAATAACTTTACTAAAATGTATATTAATTTATGTATAAACTGAATATAAAATGAGTGACTTGAATAAACTCTATAAATTTAACTAAGGAAGTGACTGGGACTTGGCTAAAAATAAGATTTTTTCCAAACACGGCTAATAAAATGTGTTTAATTCTTTATATATTAAAGTTTTATATATTTATTAAAAAATTGCATTTATTTATATATTTTTAAACTCTAAATTACTTGCAACAAGGTTGTAAGCAACAACTTTTAAGTTATGAGTTACTTTAAGGTAGAGGATAAGTTACAAAGCTAGAAAAGAGTTAACTGAAAAAAAAGCAAAACATGAAGATGATGATGAAGATGATGATGATGATGATGATGATGATGATGATGATGATGATGATGATGATGATGATGATGATGATGATGATGATGATGATGATGATGATGATGATGATGATGATGATGATGATGATGATGATGATGATGATGATGATGATGATGATGATGATGATGATGATGATGATGATGATGATGATAGTAAAAGAGAAATTTTCTTGGCACAGATACATATAATAAAAAAAAAATTATTTTTTATCTATTTATCTATGAAATAAAATTAAAAACAAATTTTGATTAGGACATTTTTATTGAGATTTGGATGAGCAAAATTTTTTTTTTAATTATTTTAAGATTGCAACCTCTAGTTATATAGTAAAGTTAAAAATCTTTATGAAAGATTTTAAAATATAAAAATATTTTCTTCACATAGGTAAAATATATCCTCTGTATATATTTTTATTTTAGTTTTACATTCCTCATGGTTACAAAGAAATTGAAATGTTGCCAAATGAGCATGGTGAATTTGCAATGGAGATAAATTACTTTCACATTTGGCCGCGTAATGAATTTATGATGATAGGTCTCCCTAATCAAGACAAATCATTTACTTTAACTTTATTTATGCCTCTAGATAAATTCGACTGCATAACATCTGAACAGGATATCATAAATTTTTTTGAACAAGAATTTCCAGATTCAATTCCTTTGATAGGAAGACAAAAGCTTATTGATGATTATAAAAAAAATCCTGTTGGTGATGCTATATGTGTTAAAACATATCCCTATCATTATTTAGACAAAGTTGTTATTCTTGGTGATGCTGCTCATGCTACAGTTCCTTTTTATGGGCAAGGGATGAATTGTGGTTTTGAGGATTGTCTTGTTTTACATGAAATTCTTGATAAAACCTTGGATTTTAAAACAGGTTTAGAAGCATATTCAAAGTATCGCAATCCTGATGCTGAAGCTTTAATTGATCTTTCTCTTTATAACTACATGGAGCTCAGGGCACATGTTAATTCAGTTTGGTTTACTTTGCGCAAGAAGGTTGACAACTTTCTTCATTTTTTGTTTCCTCACACTTGGATACCTCTGTATAGTATGGTCACATTTACAAGGTTGCGTTATCATCATGTTGTTGAACGCAGTAAAAAACAAGACATGATAGTAAAATGGTTAGTTACTGGTATATGTGTCTCTGCATTGTCGGTTTCATTTTATTATGTTACCAAAGTTTCTACCCTTTACTTTAATTAAGTAAAAACAATTATGGAGTATTTAAATTTTTAGCTCATTTTAATGCAATGTATTATGTTTTTTATAAAAGCCTTTTTGTTACAAGATAAATAAGAAATAAGTATATTTGCTAGTATTTTCATTTTATGTATTTTAAATAATAAATATAAAATATATATATCGTATCTATTACTTCTATTTATATATATTATTATTATTATTAATTATTTTAAACATTAAAAAGTATGGTTTTTCTCAATGTAATTATTTATTTTTAAAATTTTTGATGGATTACAGATACCAGAATCCTCAGTTGCAATA
>NC_061163.1:20866056-20921056 GCF_022113875.1 Hydra vulgaris | reverse complement strand
AATTTGCTTGATGTTAGTATTAATAAGTTTAATTATTTTTCTAATATAGCCTCCAAAGCAAAAAATTTCTGATCCAGATGAACTCCAAGATTATCGGTTAAGAAAAAGAAAGGTTTTTATTATTTATGATTATTAAATTGATAATCACTTTTTTTAGAAAAACCTTAGCTATGAAAAATTTAAGTCACACTAAACCTCTATATATATTCAACCTCATACACCCAACATTTTATAAAATTTGTTCATCGTTTAACATGTCATCAAATTTCTTCAATATGCTGTGTAACCATGGTAACTGTGAAAATTAAATTTCTTCAACATGCTGTGTAACCATGGTAACTGTGAAAATTAAATTTATTTAAATTTTTATTTAAATAATTTTCCAGTTTTTTGAGGATAACATCCGCAAAAACAGAACTACTGTTGGTAATTGGTTAAAGTATGCAGCATGGGAAGAAACCCAGAAAGAAATTCAAAGGTTAATTACATTTTTAAAAATAAATTTTTATAAAACATGATTTTATCTTTGTAACATGTCCAGATTTTGAGGTAATGTTCTTTTTTATAGTTTAAATTGATATTTAGATTTAATTTAGCTACATTCATTATTCATAGAAAAAGGTCTGGCATTTTGTTATTCATGGTCTATTTGTTATGCTTTTATACTAGGTCATGACATCAACATGAAATTACTGTGGAATTAAAATCATTTTATAATTTGAATTGTCCACATTTTATAGATTTTTAAGAATTTTCTAGATCTCAAATAAAGGTTCTGTTTTTGCAAGAATGTAGTAATATGGAAGTTAAATCATGAAAAATGAATTAGTATGGATATTTTTAAGAAGGTTTTGTGAGATACAAGAAAATTTAGACTATAAATTTCTTACTGACTTAAAAATGGCTTCCGGGTATTTAGTTAAACATGATGTAAATACTGTTTCATTTTTTTGTTTAATTTGTCTACTAAACCATGGTCTAGTGAACCATAGTAATTGTGAAAGCAAGCTTGTACTGTGGTCCAACGTGATGATCATAATGATTAAACTAAGGTATATTTAAAAACCATGAAATTTTATAGATAAGATGATTCCATGTACATTTAGAGATATCTCTGAAAATCAAAAGGTTTTGTTGAACAGTTATAATTTATTATGCAAAAAAAAATTTAAATTGAAATATTTAAAATATAATATTAATTTCTGTTTTTACTATTATAATATAATCTTTATATTATAATATTTTTATTTTAATTTAATATTTTAGAGCAAAGTTGATATATATTTATAATATTTTAGAGCAAGGTTGATATATATTTATAATATTTCAGAGCAAGGTCTATATATGAGAGAGCTTTGGAAATCAACCACAGAAATGTCACTCTTTGGTTGAAATATGCAGAGATGGAGATGAAGTAATTTTAGTTTTATGTGTTCCATATATTTTGTCAACTGCCATCTCTTTTTCAATAGTTGTATGTTTCTAATTTATGTTTTAGACACAGGCAAATAAATCATGCAAGAAACATTTGGGATAGAGCTGTGACAATATTGCCAAGAGTGAATCAGTTCTGGTAAAAATTTTAATATTGTTTTTTAACTTTATCTTTATTTTGTATGGACTTAAAAAATAACATTATATTCATTGCAACTTGTGATGCATTTGCAAATTAAAATTAAATATATGTATATATATATATATATATGTATATGTATATGTATATGTATATATATATATATATATATATATGTATATATATATATATATATATATATATATATATATATATATAATATATATATATATATATATATATACACACACACGAAATTCATATCACATAATGCTTTATCACAAGATCTAAACATGGCCTGAACAACTGCTGGCTCCAGAAACACTTGTGAATAAAACTCTTTAAAAGTCCTGATTTGAAGTTTTATAATATATAAAATGTCAAATCAGGGATTATATAAAAAATGACTACAAAAAGTTAAATAATATGTTTTTTTTAATTTGTAGCCAATAAAACCTTGGTAAAAAAAAAAAAATAAGGTGTCAGAAAAAATTGATGAATAAAACTTACAAAATGTAAAAAATTTAAAATTAATAAAAAAATGTGACAATCAATTTACTTTATCATTTATCTGAACAACTGTTAATTGTTTAGTAAAAGTGCTTTTGTAAGAATTGAGTTATATTGTTTAGTAAAAGTGCTTTTGTAAGAATTGAGTTATATTGTTTAGTAAAAGTGCTTTTGTAAGAGTTATGGAAAGAGTAAGAGAATTGAGAGTAAGATTGAATTATATTAAGGAATTAATTAAAAAGTTATATTAGGGAAATAATTATATTATTGAAACAAATAAAAATAAAATATACTTTTAAAATATAATATTAAATCAATAAAAGATGTATAGAGTAAATCTAAACATTTTGTGTGTGACCATGCACTTGTTGACATGTTTTGCATATAGATTGAAAGGTTTATACATGATTCTGCCTATTCATATAATGCTAGCTTTACTCTGGTATAGGTAAAAATATACTTACAGTTTTTATGAATGCATTTGCATTACAAATACATTTTGATGTAACAAATACATTACAAATACATTTTAATGTAAAATAAAAACATTACAAATGCCTTTTAATGTAACATAAAAACATTACAAATACATTTTTATGTAACAGGTATAAATATACCTACATGGAGGAAATGTTGGGAAATATTCCTAACACGCGCCAAGTGTTTGAAAGGTGGATGGAATGGGAGCCTGAAGAACAAGCATGGTTATCATATATTAAGATGGAATTGAGGTATAAAGAGGTAAACCGAGCACGTGCAGTGTATGAAATGTTTGTTATGTGTCATTCAAATGTTAAGAATTGGATAAGATTTGCAAGATTTGAGGAAAGTCAAGGCAACATTTGTAAGTAGTTTCTTAAAACACTTTTTAATATTTTGAATATTTTAAAAAAAAAATTTAAAAAGGTTTTTGACTAAATTACTTTTGTTGTTTTAAAATTTTTAGCCAATGCTCGGATTGTTTATGAGCGTGCTGTTGAATTTTATGGCGATGATAACCTAAATGAGCAATTATTCATTGCTTTCGCAAGGTTTGAAGAAAATCAGCGCGAGGTATGGTTTAGATTTAAAGTTTTATAATTTTTTTATTGTTTTACAATATTATTTTTGCTGATAAGTTTATGTTTAATATTATTTTTTATAGTTTGAAAGAGTTCGAACTATTTATAAGTATGCTTTGGATAAGATTTCTAAAAATGAAGCTCAGGTACTAAAATTTTAAGTATTTATATAAAAGTATTACAATATGTATATTTCTGTTATGAATTTAAAAAGATGTTGAACTTTGACACTGTTCTATTAGTAATTATTTTAATAATTCAATAGTAAAATTATTAAAGTTTTATTATCAAAGTCAAGAAAAATATTTTATAATAGGAGTTATTCAAAAATTATACAACATTTGAAAAGAGGTTTGGTGACCGAAGTGGTATCGAAGATGTTATTGTGAGCAAAAGAAAGTTTCAATATGAAGAGGTAAATTTTTTTTGTATATGTTTCGATTCATTAGTAGAAGTGACTAACCCATAAATCTGTTTTTAATTATTCCTAGCAGTCATTGTCAATTGTAAGTCAAAAAAATTTATTTTTGCAATTTTGATAGATGTTTAATATAGTTTTGATTGTTTATGTCAACGCCATATTAAGTTATTACAACGCAAAAAGTAGTAGTTACTAATCTGAAGTAACTATGTCTAATTTATTATAAAAAAAAATTCTCTGATTGCTTGGAAGGGGCATTTGAGCTTGAAAAGGTTCTAACTTATGCAACAGCTTAGGGCTCTCAGTGGCTGGTGAATTTTAATTCAGATAAAATTCAATTTTTTTTGGGCTAATTGGTATCGTAACAATCTAGATCTTCCTATATTTATGAATGGTAATGTACTCAATGTATAAATCTCAAATCCATCCTGGTATGGAATTCTGTTGCCAAACCTAAAGCAAATCTTCAAGTGATGCCTTTTCTCATTTAGACAAAGTTTAAAAATGCATTATTATCTTAGTTGGACCTGCCTTCAACCATTATCATATTATTGCAATATTGCTTCTCTGTCTCATTTCTATAAATTCTTTAACAGGCACTGCTCTAAAGAGCTAGCCTCACTTGTGTTATATACAAAAATGCATTCTTGTTTTACTTGTCATTCAAGTGTCATCCTCTTACTGTGACTGTTCCTAAGTACTCCAAATATTCTTATTTATTTAGTTTTTTTCCTTGAACATCACTTCTTTGGAATTAGCTCCTTTTATCTTGTTTTCCAGATTCATATAATTTGCATATAAATCTTTTAAGATGTCTGTTAATTGTTATCTTGCTTTATAAACTTCATATTTTCTCTTACAGTAATTTCCAACTCTAATAGACATTTCAGAAGTTGGTATAGAAAGGTACAGCACAAAAGACTCCTAACTTATTAAAGATAATATCTTCATTGCAGTAAAAGGTTAATTCTCCTCAGTGAAAGACTACTTGACTCAGATGAACCATCACTGGTCTCTAGTAGCACCGGTGATGGTTCATCTTCATAAGAAAAATAAAAATTCTCTTCAGTGAAAGACTACTTGACTCAGATGAACCATCACTGGTCTCTAGTAGCACCGGTGATGGTTCATCTTCATAAGAAAAAGAAAAAAAAAAGAAATCAAAATGACAAAACCAATCTCTACATTATATATATATACACATATGAAGATGTGAAAAAAAATCAAATCGCATATGAAATTAGTTTTTACATGAAACTATATGCTTAAATTGGACAGCAAACCCTTATAGTTTGTGTCAGCAAATGCAAAACATTATCCTAACAGAACTTGCAAATATTTTCCTAGTTAGTAATAAAATAAAAGTATGATCTGGTATTCTGTATTCAGTTTGCAATATTTGGTCGAATACCAAATTGTAAAAAAAGTTGATAATAATAGTGTGACTTACACAACACAAATTTGTGTTATAAAACAATTTAGAATTTTTCTTAATTTAAATTTAAAAAAATTTTAATAATGGTTATAAAATTACATTAAATTTAGGTACAATTAAAAAAATAAATTCCACTAAAATCAAATCGAGTTTCGAAAAAGATTTTACATTTCATGGAATATTTACATATTGTACAAGTACTAATTTTAAGTAAGCACCTCAATGAAAAACACCTAAAAAAAAACAGTACTTACTTACAACAATACTAAACAGAAAATTGTTATGTAATAATAATGAAGTAATAAGTTTGATATATCTATAACAAAATATTCTTATTTAATTTATTTTATTTTTAAAAAAATTATTCTGTTTTATAAAATAACTTTTTTAAGTTATGTTACTAAAGTGTTGACTTCTTTACCATTTAATAAACAAATAAGCAAAAAAGTGTTTTGTGGAAGCAAGTTAAACCACTTAATTGAAACACTTTTAGAATTTCACTTAAAATTGCATGAAAATTAATGTTTTCATCATCCAACTTTTGAATTTGTTTTTTCTATTAATTTAGTGGTGCATAAAAACTAATATTTAGTGGTACATAAAAGTTAAACAGTTCCACCAAATACAGTTTTGTTTGATATGTGAATTATTAGTTTTCATAGTTTAGTTGAAACTTTATAGCTGCTAAGAAACATAGCTCTCATAGCTCAGCTAAAATTTTATACTTGTTTAGAAACATAATTCTCATAGTTTTGTAAAATTTTATACCTGTTTAGAAACATAAATTTCATAGTTTTGATAAAATTTTATAGTTGCTTAGAAACATAATTTTCATACTTTTGGTAAAATTTTATAGTGGCTTAGAAACAGAAAAAGTAAACCTTACGTTTTTAAATTTCAATTATGATGATTCTCCAAACTGATATAAAATATTTTTTTATAAGTGTAATTTTTTTTAAATTTCATGTTTTTCTTATTTGATATATTATTTTTGGATTCTTTTTCTGTTGTATTGAATTGTTCTGTTATAAAGGAAGTAAAGTTAAATCCTACAAATTATGATGCATGGTTTGATTATATCAGACTGGTTGAAAGTGATGGTGACCAAGAAACTATAAGAGAAGTTTATGAGCGTGCAATCGCAAATATACCTCCTGTTCAGGTATCTTAAATTTAAAAGTTTTAAATATTTTTCTTTTCAGTATTTTATAAGTTAATTTTTTAGAATTAATGAGTTTATTAATTGATAACATTAAGAAATACTTTCATTTTAAATGCAGAAAAAAGTGGATCTATTCATTTTTCTTATGCGTTTCAGCATTTTAGTGAATCTATTCATTTTTCTTATGCATTTCAGCATTTTAGTGGATCTATTCATTATTCTTATTTTAGCATTTAATACTTTATTGCTTATTATAAAACTTGAGATGTTTTCATTTTTAATTTATCATTAAAGTTAATAATGCTGCTTTCAATTTTAAATGTATTATTTTTTCCTATTTTTGTTATTGTCTTGTTAATTTTTTAAATTTCTAGGAAAAGAAACATTGGAGGCGTTACATATATTTATGGATTATGTATGCCTTGTTTGAGGAGCTTACTGCTAAAGTGAGTTTTAAATCATATACTTTTATAGAGATGTAAATTCACTTGTTGTATTGATTACTTTTTATAAAGTTTTTATAGACGTGTAAGTTAATATAAAGATATAAATTTTTATAAAGATATAAGTTTTTATAGAGGTGTAAGTTAATATAGAGATGTAAATTTTTATAGAGATGTAAATTGTATATTTTTTATAAAGATTGTTGATATAGAATCCACTTAACAAGATTAACTTGTTGAGTTGATTTATAGATATAAATCCACTTAATGAGCTATTAAAAATATTTTATAACAAATTGAATTTTGTTTAACATTAGATTACAAACTGGATCTTTCTAAACATTTGTGCATAATTTATCTTATTGAGTTATGGGATAAGTTGTAATCTTTGTTATATTGTTTTTATTTATGCTTAAGTACCACTTATAATAGGAAATACCAAATCTGAAAAAATACTACATGATTAAAGATGCCTAAAATAATTTTTGTGATATCGTTCAACAAGTAAACAAATAACATCTTCCCAGGAAATTTCTAACAACATAATACATCATTAGACTGTGAAAGCAGATTCTTTCATATATGTATATTTCATGCAAAAGACATTAATTAGATTGACTACATTAGATTGTAAAGAACATGCAGAATGACAAGCTTTTTAAGTTTTTTTTATTCTTATTTTCTAGTGCACGCACAGTTTTAAGACCAGTTTGCTGATGAATTTTGAACCAATGACTTTTCTTTAAGATTAAATTGAATAAAAAAAATTTTATTCAATTTAATTTTTTAAAAATTTTTTCATTAACTTTCAGAAGTGATGCATATACAAGCAAAAAAAGTTTAGTTTATTCAATTTCAGAAAGAAAAGAAAAAAAGAAAAAAAAACTTCACTTACAGAAGTGAAGTTTTTTTTTTTATTATTATTAATAAAAAATAAAAACAGCATTTATGCTAGGCATATTCATTCATGCTAGGCATCACAATATAAAATCATCAATATATTTATTTTTCAATTCCTACATTTTGACAGCATTGTGTCTTTTGAATACTTTTACTTTTTAAAGGTTTGTTTATGGTTGACAAAACGTTTTTTCAATTCACCCTCTGTTAAGCCAATATTTTGTTTATCAAGATTATTCTTAGACGAAACAAAACATTTATATACTATGTTTATATACCCCATTTTTTGATAAACATTTTCCACACATTGTTTTTTTGTTTATAATTACAATTTTCTGTTATTTTTCATGTAAGATTTTTTTTTTATTTGGCAAAGCATGTTTATCAAAAAATGTGGTACATGTTGTTTCCTCTAAGAATGTATCTAATAAACAGTATATTGGCTTAACAGAGGGTTAATAGAAAAAACATTTTACTAACCATAAACAATCCTTTAAAAACAAAAAGTATGCTGTCAAAATGCATACAAAGATAAAAATATTGATGATTTTATATTGAATTGGTCCATCCTTAAAACAGCACTTGCATCTAATAATACTTCCAAAAAGTTTATAATATGCTTACAATAAAAATTTGAAATAATTACACATGCAAACCGAAAATGTTTATTAAACAAAAAATTGAAATTGATTTCTAAATGCAGGCATGAAAAAAGTTTTTCCTAAAAACTATAAAAATAAGTGACTCCCAAAAAATAACTGTATTAAATCCCTCCTTTAAAAAAATAACTTTTAAAAAAAATAAAAATTAAAGTTCTAAAGAATTAATGTCAGCATATTCCACAAATGTGTGAAAATTTACAGTAGCTAAGATATTTATTACTTCCTGTGTGTATGTATGTGTGTGTGTGTGTGTATATATATATATATATATATATATATATATATATATATATATATATATATATATATATATACACACACAAAGAGTATTGCATACTATTGTAAGCAATCTGACGTCATACTGAAATAGCCTGCAGCTGGGGGCTTCAGTACATACATCGACTGACAAATAGCCTGACTACATCGACTGAGGGTTTGGGATGGGGAAGCAATCGTTTCATTCATCATTCTTTGTTTTTTCTTCTTCTTTTTCAAAAAAAACGGTATAGCTTAAGGTAAGCAGAAAAAGTGAGCAAATGCTTATCAAAACACGCTTTAGTAAGTGTATATATATATATATATATATATATATATATATATATATATATATATACATACAGTATTGGCCTTAAATAACAATTCGTCATGTTATTTTGGTATGAATATAAGTATTTTATTAACTAAAAGCAGGGTTGGCATTAAAAAATCCGCCCAAAAAAACTCAATAAAACCCTGGAAAATCTGGACTTTATTGGGTTTTTTTAAAGATATTTAATAAGTTTATGAACTATTATAACCAACTTTAACATTACAACTATAATATTATTAACTAAAATAATTATCAACTATTATTATTAACTAAATTATTATTAACCATTATAACCAACAATAAGAGCTATCAGAGCAGGTTTACTATTATTTGAATCATTATTTGAAAATACATTATTACAATTTTTATTCAAATATTTTTATCGATTGAGATTTTTATTACTTTATGTTATTCACCTCCCAAGTTGAATTTAAATGAGTAGTAGTGACCAGAGAAGCCAACACAACAGTCGAGGAAGCTACCTTGTTGTGGTTACAATCCTCTCTTAACTTTTTGTGGTAGTGGTGATATGGTAGAGCACTTATTTCATAAGTGAGAGGTTCCGAGTTCGATCCCCATCATGTCCCTGGCAGTACCGCCCTCAACTCCTTTCTCTGCGCAGCGGCCTTGCTCATCAAGGTTTGTGTTTTGGAGTTATAGAGTTGAGAGAGGGTTATAACCACAAATAAGTAGCCTCCTTGCCTGTAGTGGCCTTAAGCCTTGAGGAGGTAAATTAAAAAAAAAAAAAAACTTGAACTCCTAAACACGAATCTTTATAAACAAGGCCGTTGCGCAGAGGAACAAGTTTGTTCATTTGAATTTCAAGTTCAAAGTTTAATTGAAACTTCAGTTACTACCTCCCATTCTCTTCCTTTTTCTTTCTTTTTCCCATTTTCTCATTGACATTTTTATTTATATAGAATAATACTTTTAAATTTAAAATAAATCAGTACATAAAGATTAAGCGTGAAATTTTTTTTTTATATTACAGTTTTAAATTATATTTAAAAATCTTTTTCAAAATAATTTGAAAAATTCTTGTTATAAATAATTAAACAACAATATATAAAATATATTTTAAATAAAGTTAAAGTAGAAAATGAAACTAATTTTCAATATCATTAAACAAAAATACAAAACTATTTTTACAGGGACAAAATAAAAATTAAACCCAAATTTACCCAATAAAACCCAAAAAAAACCCACTGGGCTGGATTTTTTTTAAAAAAACGTGGGTTTTTGCCAACCCTGACTAAAAGTGATTATTTCCTAATTTTTTTTAATTGAAATAAATCAAATAACCACAATATAAATTTGTTATAATGTAATAGCAATTAAAATAATTAAAAACTAAAATATTGAAAATAAAACAAGTGTTCATTTTTATAAAAAAAAAATTTTTGACCAAAATAAACTAACCTCAAAACAAATTAACAAACCTTGATAAAAAAATACTTACAAAACATAAAAAAAAAGAATTGATATCTTGTTGACAATCCTTTTGCTTTTATGTATTCACTGGTATGATTTGGCATGGAGTTTACTAAATTCTGAGTAATCTCTTTTGGATCACTATTCAGTAATTTTGTTATAAATTTTTTCAGCCAGCTTAGATCGTTTATTTCAATTTTATCAAGATTGTGATTTAATCCAGACCACAAATTCTCTAAATAAATAGATCTGGACTATTGGCAGACCAAGATATGGTTTAAATGTTGTTTTCTTCAAACAATTGCTTGCAAATTTTAGCAGCATGTAGCATTATCTTGTGGGAAGATTCCAATGTCTTTTTGGAAATTGTCAAAAGAAGGTATCAAATAACTATCTAATATATCAGAATAACTCAGAGAATCAAACCTTCCATCAAATATTTTGAAACGACCAACATCTTCATAGTTCATGCAGGCCCAGATGTCTATACTACCACTTCCATGTTTTGTTCTATTTATAGAGCAATTTAGGTCCATTTAGTAATGTGGCTTTCTTTTCAGCATTACTTGGTTTTTTCTTAATCAACTTCAATGTTTATTTCATCTCTGAAAAGATCACTGTGCCACATGTGCTAAACATCAGTTTTTTCTTATTTTCTAATCAATAGACTGGGCTTTTTCGCAAGCATCTTGCCACATGTAATTGTGTTTTTGTAGTACTCTTCTAATTGTTAGTCTAAAATTTGACTTGAGCAAATGTAAAGAGCGAACTTGAACTCAAAGTTTAACTTGAAAACTCGAGTCTAACTTGAAAACCGGCTGTTTTCAAATTAGACTTGAAAAACTTACTTGAAAAAGTAAAAATCTTTTTTGAATGTAAGAAGCGAATTTCAAGTTATACTTTAAATCTGATGTCTGACTAAAGTGTTATGCAAGAAACTTGAAATGAATTCATTATTGAA
Source organism: Hydra vulgaris (assembly GCF_022113875.1). Lineage (NCBI taxonomy): Eukaryota > Metazoa > Cnidaria > Hydrozoa > Anthoathecata > Hydridae > Hydra > Hydra vulgaris. The sequence continues at coordinate 20,909,908 of NC_061163.1, read as the reverse complement.
AAATCTGATTTCAAGTCGTTTTTTTTAATTTAGGTAACAACCAGTCTTGAAACCAAACTTAAAAAAAAAGCAAAAAACCCTGCCATTATCATTTTGTATGATATGCGGTAAAAAGTTCCATAAAATTTTATTTATTAACTTCCAATAAATTTCAATTTATTCAGTGAATTACTAATGAATTACTAATGAATCATTAGTAATTACTAATGTAAGTGAATTACTAATAAATCATTATTTTATACTATATAAATACATTTCACCAGTACAACAACTGTCAACTGTATGTCGGTTTTATACTGGTTCATTACAGGTGAGAAAGTATTTATATTATCACTATAATTATATTATAATAACTAATATATAAATATATATACACACACATACATTGTTTACATATATACATTGTTCATATATATGTGTGTGTATATATATATATATATATATATATATATATATATATATATATATATATATATATATATATATATATATATATATATATATATATATATATATATTAATTAGAATATACATCTTATACTGCTGAGTTAGGTGAGCATGATGACATCATACTGAAATAGCCTGCTGCTGGGGGCTTAATTATAGTTAAACTGCTAAAATTTTTGTTCATATAAAACTGACCAATTACTGAGTAAAAACAATTGCTTATTTTTATTCACCTGGCCAATTGTATATACTGACAATATATGTGTGTATATACAGTGTATATAGTATATACATATATATATATATATATATATATATATATATATATATATATATATATATATATATATATATATATATATATATATATATATATATATATATAGTATAAGTTATAATTATAAAAAAAAGTCTCTTCAACTACAATTTTGCTACCTCGACTCTTAAGCTGTATTTTATTTTCGTGGAAATGTCAAAACAATTAAATTAATGCGAAAGTACATTAAATTTTATTGTTTTTTAAAAAAACCGCAATAATGACTAAAAAGTTTTTTTTAATTAATAGTGTTTATGTTGTTGTTTTATTAAAATATATTAAAACATGCGCGGAGGGTTGCTACAACAACTATCTTATAGCCTGCTGCTACAAGGGAGTGTTGCTACATCGACTATCTTACAGTCTGACTCGCAACAGAGTGCTGCTACATCGACTGACAAATAGCCTGACTCACAAGAGAGTGCTGCTACATCGACTGACAAATAGCCTGACTCTCAAGAGAGCGCTGCTACATTGACTGAAGGTTTGGTTTGGGCAGGCAGTCTATCATTAAGGGGAAAAAAAAATTATATTGAAGTTTTTAAACTTTTTTTGGTCTAGTTTAAAGGAACCACCAAGTCCCGAGAATATATATTAATTATTGTTTTACAAACATACATGAAAACATAATTAACTTGAATGTTCTTAAAACATATTGGGGAAAAATAAAAAGAATATTTGCGAACACAGTCTGTGGTATGTTGCCATACCACAGAAAATGGAGAAAACAAGCTTCGACTAAAATAACAAGATTTGTTTTTCTTGGTATACATTTATTTATTAGTTTTATTAAAAAAAAAATTGCTCAGATGTTTTTTTTTAACATTCTCTTTAATATGAACACAACATGTCTCGGGACTTGGTAGTCCCTTTAAAACTACAGTTTATGGGAAAAACATTCTGACTATCATGCAAGAAACGACTCCAGTTGTTGAAATTTTTTGAGTACAACTCCGACTCCAACTCCAAAACAAAATTTTTGAAAAACTCTTTGGATTTTTTAAAAAATATTACACAATAAGTTAAATTTTTTTTTTGACAAATTTATGAAGCGTTCTTTGAGGTTTAGTATGAACATATGGTTAATTAAATATTTTGTAATTGAATGTGCAATACCGAGAGTCGCGATTTTTTTTAACAACTCCGTCTCCGCTAAAATTGTTGCAACTCCGACTCCGACTCCACAGCCCTGGCGCTAAATGAAAAATATTCCGAATTATACCTCAAGTGAAATAAATTACATCAAAACTTTGAACAAATGTTTTTATTTTAGCAAAATGCTTTTAAATAAAGTAACAATTTACTGATAATTACTTTTTTAAAGTTTAATTGACAGTTGTATATATTTATTTAATTTATAATATATAAATTGTTGAAGTGTGCATTTTTTATAATAAACGTTTTTTAAAATAAAAGTTTGTTTTGTTTTTATAAACAATGACATTCTAAGACAACAAAAGTCTCTTTAACGAATTTTAATATAAGAATAATTAAAGTTAATACATTTGAAAAGATAAACAAAATTTTGTTAAAAAAAAAAAAAAGAGAAATGTTTTAGAAAGTTGTTACAATTAAATAAAGTGCTTTTTTTATTATTGAAACACTTCTTAATGAAGTAACAAAACACTTCTAATGAATTTTTATAATAAGTATTTTTTTTTTTTACTTATATAATTATGAATTTTTTCAAAAACTTTCAACATAAATACAATAGAAGTTAGTTACAGCTGCATGCCAAATACTCGATCAATTATTAATTCACACAATCAACAAATTTTACGTAAAAAACTTGCCGCTAATGATACAAATTGTAACTGCACTAAGAAAATCACATGCCCTTTAAATAAATAATGTTTATCAAAAAATGTTGTATATAAAGCCACTTAAGCATCACCTTAGCCAGTCTTAAGGAAAAATCTTACATTGGTATCAGTTAAAACGCATTCAAGCTTAGGTTTGAAAACCACCTTAAATCCTTTAATGCAACCAGGTATAGAAATGATACAGAACTTTCCAAAGAAATCTGGAAACATAAAGCTGCAAGTAACGTGCCTATAATCAAGTGGAACATAATTAAAAGATGCCAATCTTACAAACCAAGTGTAATCTTTGTATTAATGAAAAATATTTTATTATGACTTTTGATAGTGGATCACTACTTAACAAAAAAAGTGGATTGGTTTCTGCTTGTAGGCATAGGAAAATTTTTGACTCACTTTGATTCTGGCAAATATTGGATCATATATATTTGATATCAGATGCTGTTGCAACACTAAACTTGTATTTTTTATAACGGATTTTATTTTATATTTTTGAATAATATGGCTGATAATTGCCTTTTATTTATAAATATGTAATACTTATAATAATAAATATAAATAAATATGTTGGGTGTTTCAAACACCTAGTGGGGACCTTAAAATTTATTCTATAAATTTTTTTTATTCATTCAATTATTATCATTCAGCTATATATTAGAATGAGTATTAATTACATAAAAGGAACATTTTGTAAAAATGAAAACCTTAGTCTACTAGATCTTCATAAACTTACAGAAAAGCACGATAATATTTTTTTCAAGTATAATTTAAAATGATATATTACAAGACTGAAAGCTAGAGCTGAAAGCTGAAAGCTAGAGCTGAAAGCTGAAAGCGAGGGCGTGATTATTTAAAGAAGAAAATCTCAACTTGAATAACCTTTGTCAAAAATAATGAGTGGGTTCTTAACTTTCAGTCCAAAAAATCTAGAGACAAGTTAACTTTGTTCAAAAAGTTTATTGGTTGTACTGTTGGACCAAATAATATTGCAAAATAGTTTTTTCAGTTACCCTTATGACAGTATCCTTTTTGCAGTTAAAAAACCTTGGTTAGACAGAGGTTACAAAGATGCATTACTCACAAACAAATCTATAAGGTAGGAATTACAATTTCTGCATTTATAAAACTTTCTAACTCTCTTGTTAAAAAGCTAGTAGATATTTATAAAACTTTCTAACTCTCTTGTTAAAAAGCTAGTAGATATTTAAGGTTTTGTTTTGAATACCATTCTTACTAATCTGTATCATATTTTTTTTATTTATTATTATTACGTGTGAGTTTGTAACATTTAAATTATCTGAAAGGTGGTTTATCTGGTTAACTTTTGATTGAATAAAATAAAAAAATTTATTATCGAACAATAAAGCATATATAGCAGCATCACTTTGGTTGCCATGGTACTAGTATGTGTTATATGGTAAATATGCCATTGTTATTTTTAATTTCATTTAGTTTATTATTTTTATATCATAAATTTTGTAGGAATAATATCATTTGCTTGAGCATTAGAGACATTAAAGTAAAGTAAAAGTAAGGATTGTAAGGCAACCAAGAAATCAAAGGAGGAATTCAAGAAGAAGGGGAAGCAAGTTTTTTAGATTGGCAGAGATAATATTAAAGAAATCTTGAAGAAAAGCAGTCTCAATAAACTTTTATATTATGCAGGTATTGGATTTTTACAGGACCAACTGTCAGGTTGCCTTATAAAATTTTGGAATAAAGATATGAGGTATAATTCAAAATATAAAGAAAAAAAGCAGTTAAAATGTTTTAACATTAGACAAATAACTCAAGTAGGCAAATCAACTACTAAGCTAGAGTTTTCCTCAGAGTAATACTAGTACAAAATCAGATATTTCATTTGATTTAGTGCAACCATTCTCAAGTAATCAAAATCAAGTGTTAGTGAAGAATTTTGTTAAAAATATTTTCCATGACATCAGTTTCAATAAGTTTTTCATCAAGAGATGCACAGGTTTAATCATAAGTTTATGGAAATGGATTTTTCATTGTCTCGTTCAACTATTTGTCAGGATCAAAAGAAATTTGAAAACTATTCGTCTCGTTCAACTATTTGTCAGGATCAAAAGAAATTTGAAAATGTTACAATTGCTACCAGTAAAGCTATTTTTCCCATAATAGCACATTTTAATGGGATTTTCACCATCAATACTTACCAAGATATGCATCAATACTTTTCGAGTCTTGGTTAATATTGATGGGGAAATAAAGCTGCTTGACATTCAGCTATTGATCATGTTATTGGACAAGCTCAGTATGATGCTTTAGTTAAAATATTGGAAGAATATGAAATATGCGATGATACAAAAGGTTTATGTTTTAGTTTAACTGCTTAAAATACAGGAAGACTTTTGGGTGCCAATGTCAGGCTTAGTGATAATCAAAACTCAATTTTACTAGAACTACCTTGCAGGAGGCATTTATGAATTACTCAATCACTTCTGTGAAAAACTTAGCCGTGAAAAAAATAAATCTCCAGAAAATTTAATGTTTAAAGTGTTTAAAATAAACTGGAATGATATTAAATGTACCATTAACTCTTTAAAGTTATATCAAAGGTTTTCTATAAATTCAAGATTGAGATAATGAGCTTGCAGCTTTCTTATAAGTTGACAAGTTATCAAACATGCAGGCAAAGGTCGAATTTATATCAATCCTTGGTCTGTCTGGTTTTAAAGACTTCTTTACTTTACACTGCATCTTTCCAAGATATAAAATGTATTTGCAAATGGCAAATTAAAGAAAATACGTAGAGCAACATGTTCAGCATTCTGAAAAAATTTCAAGTGGAATTGATGCCACAATGGTTTCAATGGAATTGCATTAATGGTACATTGATAAAACTTTGGTTCCACTTGCTCTCCTAGTCAAGATATTTCTATTGCAGAGAAAGATGTTGCAAAAATACTGCTTTTAAAACCAGTTTTGGAACTGTTCAGGTTGAGGTCCAGTAGTACTGTTCAACTGTTCAGAGAAACTAAATTTGTTAAAAACTCTTAACTTTAAGTTAGAAAAACCACCAGTATTGCTTATATTTAATTTGTTAAACCTCACTAAATTGAATGTTAAACAGCTCAGCATAACTATGGGAGTTCGTTAACCAGCTTAAAATTTTTTGTTTCTGAAAGATCTATTAAAGTTCTCAGACTCAGACTTTGTAAACTATGTTCATTATGAAAACGATTGTCAGAAGCTACTACTTGCTATTCATCAAAGAAGAGAAAACCTTTATGTGGCAATTGCAATGTTAATAATATAATTTTAACTAATACTGTTTATTTGATGATGAAATATTGAAGTTCTTTTATATTTATATATATATATATATATATATATATATATATATATATATATATATATATATATATATATATATATATATACACACACACACACACACATATATATATATATATATATATATATATATATATATATATATATATATATATATATATATATAAACCAAGTACGATGTGTTTTGTTATAATATTATAAAAATTTGTTCGATATAAAAATATTTTGGTATTATATTAACATTTGATATAAAAAAGTTTTTATAAACTTTGTTAATATCAAAATGGAAAGTTTTTTTATTAAAAATAATATAAAAATATAATATGTACCAAGAGAAAAAACTGCTTATTATGCTACAATATTTAATTTTAAAATATATTATGTACCAAGAGTAAAAACTGCTCGTTGTGCTACTTTAACTTTAAAATTGGTTTTGTTATAAATGTATTAAACTGCAGTTTATCTAAAAACAAATATATTAAAAAAAGTTTTATCTTTTCCCTATTTTCAAAAGTGTATATTTTTTTAACAATGTATTTATTTTAATTTTTTTTTTTTTTTTTTGTTATTACATTTTTTTAAATATTTTTAATACATTGATCGCACTAAGCTTCTTTATAATAAAATTTTATAAATTATTTTTAGGATATGGATCGCACTAAACTTGTATACAAAGCTGCTTTAGAAGTTGTACCACATAAAAAGGTTTTAAAAATTTTTTTACTAAACTATTTGATACTCTTAATTAAATAAGTTTAGAAAAAAGTTTTATCTTTTCTCTACTCATACTACCTAAAAATTTCTTTTTTTAACAATTGGCTTACATCTATTTTAATTTTTTTGTTTTATTAAACTTTTTAAACTATTGTTAGGTAAATGTAAAAAAATATTTTTCAGTTTACATTTGCTAAAATATGGTTGTTATATGCCTACTTTGAAGTTCGTCAAAAGAATCTTAAAGCTGCAAGACTAGCATTGGTAAGGAGGTTTTATCTATTTTTTTATATATTGGTAAAGGGGTTTTAAAATTCATGATTTTAAGTCAGTTGTTATTCCGATTTTTAACAGATTTTCTACAAAAATTTTTTATCACTTATTTTTATCACTTATTTAGCTATAGATTTTATAGAAAATATTTTTTAGGGAACAAGTATTGGCAAATGTCCAAAGAATAAACTGTTTCGTGAGTACATCAGTCTTGAACTTCAGGTTAGAAAAAAATAACTTGTAATTATAAATAGTTTATAAGTTTAAAAAAAAAGTTATGTATTAAGCTTTCCCAGAAAATATGTGCGGTTAAATTTATTGCTTGCCTACAAATATAAAATTTTATTTTGACAACGTGACCAAAGCTGTTTACATATTTTGATATATATAAAATTTTTAAAATATTGCGGAAAAAACTAATTTAAACTACAGCGAAAAAATAAAAATCAATTAAATTATAAAAAGAAAAAGTAATCTTAAGAAAAATGAAAAGTAGAATATAAATTTGATTGTTACCTAATAGATTTTGATACAAAATGACTTTAAACATTTTTCAATCAAATTTTTGTTTTGTATTCTTTCATTATTCTTTCAGATATTTTTCTCTCAGTTCACATCTTCAATGAGTTGATGGAAAACTTTAGTTGATTACATTTAAGTTTTATATTTAAAAAAACATTTTGTGACATGCAGTGAGAAGCATAAATAAGTTGTTTCAAAGTTGTTTGATATTAAGTTGGTGATATAAATGATGCTTTAACTGCAATATAAAAAATTAAACAATGATCATAAAACATAAGGCAATGACAGAGCATTTGTAAGACTTAAGCTTTCTTGTCTTTCTAGTAAGTTTGGTATGATGCTCTTTTCAAAATCAATACTGTTAGTAAAAGAAATGTTTTTTTGTCTTGTATCAATTTCAGAATTGTTTGCTTAGACATATTAGAGAACAGAAAAGTTATTTTTTTTTTTTTAATTTTTTATTTTTTTTGCATTTTTTTTTTTTTTAAATTTGCATTTTAAAAAAAAAAAAACTCAAGTAAAATACTCTTCAAAATGAACATTAGGATTTCTTTTTCCTTTACATCACTCAATGAAAGTTTGTTATAAATAAAAAAAGTTATTTTTTTTTTTGAAAACTACAGAAAAAGTGGTTTTAAAAATGCCATTATTAAAGCAAAGAATTTGGAAGAGAAAAGTAAAGTCTGAGATTAACCACTAAATTTGATGAAGCGTATAAAGTGTCATCTTAATGAACTAGTCTAAGACAAGAGTTATTCAATTTCTCCTGAAAAAAAATCAGATGTTGTTTTATTTAATACTCTTTTGGGCACAACTTAAATCATAGAAAAATATATAGCTAGAAAGTTGATCTGAAAGTGAGATTAGTATAATATTTATAGTTTACAGAAAAGAAAGTTGATCTGAAAGTGAGATTAGTATAATATTTATAGTTTACAGAAAAGAAAATATAAAATTATATTTAGCTCTTCAAAGTATTTGAAATTGGATTTTAATGGCATTTTAATTATTTTTCTTTTGTGGTGAACTATTTAGTTTAAATCTTTTTTTTTTTCAAAATTATTTCTTTTATTGCTTCAAACTTTATGAATCATCATAAAATGCAAGATTTGTATCTAAACACACATTGCGAAGTTTTGCTAAAAATAACTCTTATTGTAACATATAAAGAAAAATTCTTTACTATAAAGAAAATAATCAAAACCTAATTAACATTTTTTTAGGATAGACTTTCATGTTTTGGAACTCTGTTGGGTTAAAATATATTGCTAAAAATTCTTTACAATTTATTTATTTTTGTTTTTAATTTGTTGATATTTTCCATGTAAATTAATAACATTGTCAGAGACGGCCAGAAAGGTTTTGCACTATGGCGCGCAGTGGCTCAACATCCTTATAAAGTGGCAAAAAAAGGAAAAAAATTGAAGTCTTTAGTTTCTAAATACTTTTTAATGATAGTAAGGCTAGATGCATAACAATACTTTTTTTGAAGCCATTGCAAGTTTGTGTATTAATTTGAAGCACTCTTATAACGCTTTTTTTATGATGGAAAAAAAAACAGAAATGCTCAATAAAATAGTTTTAAAATTTTATTTTATGGAGTAATTAAAGTGTTAGTATTTTTTACTAATTTATTTAAATTATGTCAATTCGCAATTTAAATTTTTTTCTAAAGATTATTAGATTTAAGTTATTACTCAGTATGAAATAAAATATGAGTAAATTTTTGATTAGCAATACATTATTTATGGTACAAGATTAAATATGTTCCATATTAGTGATCGACCAAAACAGAAAAAAAGCCGAAACCAAAATAAACCAAAATTCTAGTAATTCAGTTTGGTTATGTAACGGAAATTTCGCAAATATTTTATCGAAACCAATACCAACATTTCGGCTAGTCAAAATTAATTTCATTAAAAAATTTTATTTAAAAATGGAATTTTACACTTGTTGTTTTTTTATATGTGTATTATATAAGAAATTATATTTTTAATTATATAAGAAATTATTACCCGTGTTTTGCAAATTAAGAATTAATACATAATTTGGTGATATAAGTTAATAGCGAAAGTTAATAGCAAGATTTTTACAAGTTAATAGCGAAAACAGCTGGCAGATTTTCTCTGCAAAACAAGATTATTACAAGGCATTTTGTGAGAACTCTCAAAATTTTTGTGAAAATTATCAAAAAGAAATAAAAGTATAATATAATAGATATAAATTATCAAAAATAACTTTTTTTCTAAATTAGATAAAATTTTAAAATATTTCAAATTTTTTGGTTTTCAGTATTTATTTCAACCGAAATTCTGCCTTTTACTTACTTTGTAAGTACCGAAACCAAAATTTCGGTATCAGTTCAAACTGAAATTTTGAAAAACAAAATTTTGGTTTATCACTATTCCATATAACTCAACGTTTTAGTGTTTTTTAGTACTTTTAGCAATATCCTTTTAAATGGAATAAAATTCACCTGCTCTAATTTGTTCTAATCTAAAATAGAACTTTTATCATTTATTCACTAAATATTATATTTAGCTAGTATATGATAAAAGATTGGAGTAAATTAGAGCAAATAAATTTTATTTAATTATTTTTAATCAACAATAATTACTAATTTAATATGGATAAACTGTCTTTTTTTATTTTGTCTTAAAATATTTCGGAAAAATATAAACAAAACAACTATCGCTTCACAACTTTTTCTTCGCAATATAAAATGATAAAGCAATTAGATCAGTGGCGGAACTACTGGACGCAGGACCCTGCGTTGCGGGGGGGCCTACCAGCTATAGGGGGCCCTCATATAAAAAAAGTTATACTCTCAATAATATTTATACTATAAAACTCTTTTCCGCAAAAAAAACATTCTTTTGCGGGGGGGCCCAAATTTTGAAGTTCCGCCACTGAATTAGATCATTAAAACATTAGACATGTTTTCTACAATAAATAGATCACTGTATGAAAACAAAAACATCATTAATTAAAAAAAACTTTCTAGTCATTATTATTGTGGTTTTTTTTAAAAACAATAAAATTTAATGTACTTCCGCATTAATTTAATTGCTTTGACATTTCCACGACAATAAAATGCAGCTTAAGAGACAAGTAAAAAAAATGTAAATGTACAAATAGTTTCAAATGTATTCTACAAAATAGAGTGCACAATGTTCTTAGAAAAACAGAGCTGTAATAAATTAGTAGAAAATCACTTATCAAATTTTTTTCATTTCTGATGAGTCTTTTAGATGAACACTGTGTAAATTATTTGGAAAATCTTAACTATGAGCTTTTTGAGGTTTATCCAATAAATGATGTATATAGTTTTTCTTTTATTAATTCATTTTTTAAGCATAATTAATATTTTATTAACTAAAAGAAATAATAAAAATATTTTTAATATTTCTTTATCCTAATAATAATAATAATAGTAATAATAATAATAAAAATAATAATAATAAAATGATAATACTAGAGATTATTAAAAAAATATTTTTAATAATCTCTAGTATTATCATTTTATTTTGTATATATTTTGTATATAATGGATTTTCCAAATACTTGTAACTATTAAGCTATAATGATAATAAGATGATTGTTAGTAGATAAACTTTTGATAATTTTTGTGTTTCATGTTATAGATAATATATAAAACATGAAAAGAATTAATCTTCTTCAAAAAATTAAAGAACAAGGTTTCAATAAAGTCATACTGTTTGAATCTTTGCTTAAAGAAGTTCTAAATGTTTATAACGGTCATGAAGATGACTTCGATAAATCAGAGCCTACCAACTTTAACAATAAGTTTTAAAGCAAAAGTGGGAGCTAAGTTAGATATAATAGAAACTATGACAGATTGATTTTGAAAGAGTTTGGCTGCAGGTAAAGAAACAAAATTATTTGTTAATAATTTTATTTATGTAATCATTCTATTTAATTAAGTTGTTATCTACAAGAGGAGTTTTTTCCCTATCTTGTTAAAAGAATTAAATTTAAAAAAGGTCTTGGTAGAAAAAATAAAATTTAGAAAAATCTTGGTAAACTAAGCAAAAGAGCTAAAATTGCTGATTTAGCTGGAAATAATCATGATGCATTGACCTTAGCTTCTTTAAAAAATGCAGCAACTGAATGCAACATTGATAGAAACAATTTTATCTTTATAGTAAAGTAAAGAAAGCTGTAATGTATGTTCAGCCGAGCCAACAGAGATGAACGACATTAAATTGATTAGATCTAAACCTTTCAATAAAGAAGCTTTATTTTTTGTCTTTCACCTCTTCACTGTTGGATACGATGCATTCTTGAGTACATTCTTCACAATGGATATAAATTGAAAATTAGTTCATTTTATGCTAAAATTTCTGAGCAGAAAAATAAAGTTAAAAAAAGAAAAACAATTATCCAAAATAGGTTTGAGAAAGAACTAAGTCTTATTGTTGACATGTCAAAACAAGATTTTGGAAACACTAATGATGGTAATATTGTCAGAAGAGCCTTTGAGGAATTTGATACTTTATCTGATATAACTGGTGTAGATCGTTTCTAGACTTATTACAGTTTTAAAAGCAGTTTGTTCGGGATATGATTTAGATCCAAGCTCTTTTTTCAAAAATATTGTAATGATACAACAGATAAAATTTTTTCCGAATATAATGGGTATGTTATTCCTGTAAGCGTTCACAAACTATTAGAAATGTTAATAAATCGCTGATGCATTACAGCTTCTTATTGGAAGTTATTCAGAAGAATCACTAGAGACTCTTAAAAAAGAGGTTGTTGCCTCTAGTGATTCCTCCCCTTTTGATAAAAACAATGATCGAAAGATTAATTCTTTCGATCGTTGTTTTTATCAAAAGAGGAAGGGCTCGGTAATAATGATGACAATAATTTGGGCGGTAGTGTACCGAGAGATCACGCCTGATTACAAACGGGAGAAAGTTAAATTGAGATTTAAAAATGAATTATGTATTATGCGAACTATTAATTGGTTCGAAAGGTTAAATTAAGAAAAAAAAATCTGCTTACGTGTGTAAAATTTCATATGCGCGTGTTTTTTGGGTAGGCGCACATTTTGCTGGTTTTTGCGCGTAAAAATAACTTTAAATCTTTTTTAAATTAGGAGTTTTTGACAAAACAAACAAGTATTTATTTAATACATATTTAAATGCGATGGTTATATAAATTTTGCCATTTTTTTGGCGGCAGTTTGCATAAGTCAAAATTTTGTGATCAATTTCACAAAATTTCGACAGTAATCAATTTATTTCATAATTTTTATAGTTGCGTGAGTTTGACCGTTGTCGAAAATTGTACGAGAAGTTTTTAGAATTTAATCCTTCCAACTGCACAACATGGATTAAAGTATAAAATTTTTTTTTATTAATTAACATTTTATATATATTTATTGCATATTATCTTGTAATACAAATTTTACAATTTTTTTTTTTTTTTTTTTTTTTTTTTTTTGATTTTCTTATTTTTTTTTTTTTTTTTTTTTTTTATACTTTTAAGTATGCGGAAATGGAAACTATACTTGGAGACATTGATCGCGCTCGAGCTATTTATGAGCTAGCAATCTGTCAGTCACTTTTAGATATGCCTGAGGTTAGTACTGCTGTAAAATTTCTTGTATATTTGTGTTAACATTTTAATGTAAAATTAACTTTTTATAAACTAAAAATTCATGATAAAATTCGTGTGTGTGCTAGTTATATATTGTCAGTTATGTTTTTGAAGATGCTTTTATTTACTTTTATTTATATTTTTTAAGATGCTATGAAACACTTATATTTATATATTTTTAAGGTGCTATGGAAAGCTTACATAGATTTTGAAATTGCTCAGCAAGAATATGACAATACTCGGCAACTTTTTGAAAGGCTATTGAAACGAACCAATCATATGAAGGTTTAATTTTAAAGATTTTTCGAATGGATTTTTTGAAATTTTTGCTGTTTTTTTTTTTTTTTTTTTTTTTTTTTTTTTTTTTTTTTTTTTTTTTTTGAAATTTTGAATAAAAGAATAAGTAATCGATTGTTATGTTATAAATAAATTTTTATTTTTTTTATTTTTTAAATATGTATTAAGGTTTGGATCAGCTATGCGCGATTTGAATCAACTACTGGTGAAGATGCAGCCATTGAACAAGCAAGGTAATTGTTTTTATCCTTAATAGTTGTTATTTTTCATCCTTAACAGTTATTATTTCCATTTTAGTGTGTTTTTTTTTATACGTTACGTAAACTTTTTTATATTATATTTTTTACCTTTTTTTAGAAGTATTTTTAAGCGCGGTGATAAAGCATTAAAAGCAGATAATCTTAAAGAAGAACGAATGATGTTGCTTGAGGCGTGGAAAACTTTTGAAGTATATTTGTTGTCTCTTTTTATTTTTGCATGTGACGCTGCACGACTAAACAATTTTATTTCCACTTTTCAAGCATTTAAGTAAAAGTTGTAACAATTACAGTCAGATCAGAGAAATCAGTGAAAACAGGGAAAAATTAGCGAATTCAGATATCTGAAAAAAAATCGGGGAATAATCAGGGATATTGGGAAAAATTAGGGAGAAAATCTGGAAATTGGTTCTTTATCAAACTTACGTAACTTAGGTAGATTGTAATATAAAGTAGACGTAATATAAAATTTTATTCGACAGATAATATTTTAAACTTCTTTTGATATTTTAAATGTGGGTTGTGTTAATGTTTATTTTTTTGCAATTAAAGTCTAATTTTTCTGAAGTTGAGTTTGAGTAACTTTAAATCAAATAAGAAAAACATGAAGTGGATCAGGGAAATATCAGTGAAAGTTCAAGGAAATCCATCAAGAAAAGCACAAGCATCATATAAATTATAGGGGTAAAAAATAACATTGGTTCAATTTTTTAATGTTCAACTTATTCTTATGGTTTTTTAAAAACAAAAGACGCTCTGAGTAAATGTTGATGTATTGCGTAAACATCGATAAATTGAAGAAAATCTAACTTTAACCACATTTTTAAAAAGTTTTATAAACTCAGCACTTTTTGTTTTTTGATTTTTTCGCGTTACATACTTGATATATCGCATCTCATACATGATTAACTGATCTGTTAAAATATCTATATTATTGTGATATAAAATAAAATCTACTAAAATACAAACTTAGTAAGACATTTTTTATGCTTTGGTTATTAGACTTATGCAAAAGTTTATTTTTATAATTAGCGTGTGGTTATTTCATATTTAACAAATCTTTAAAATTATAGTGGTAATATTTTTGTGGTTTTAATTAATAGTTATTATTTAATTAGTATGAACACGGAACCAGTGCGTCGCAGATGGCCATAGACAAACAGATGCCGCGAAAAGTTAAAAAAAGAAGAAAAGTTCAAACAGACGATATGGTATCTTTTTGTGTTTTCTTTTCTTTCTGCTCTTTTATTACATGTATATTATTTGTACTTCTTGCGCTTTTAAATTTTAGTCGGACGCTGGATGGGAAGAATATTACGATTACATTTTCCCAGACAATGACGCTGATCAACCTAATTTCAAATTGCTACAAATGGCAAAAATGTGGAAAAACGAAAATATATCTTCAGATAGTGAGAGTGAAGAAAAAGAAGATTTTCTACCTTTACCACTGATGAATATAGATAAAGATCATAGTTTTAGTGATGAAAGTGATTCGGAATAAAAAAAAATTTTGCTTTGGTACCCGAAACATGACAACGCAAACATTTTACCCAAAGTGTGATGTCTGGTGAGCAAGTCCGCTTTTGCGGAAAAAAAACTAGTTTGTGGTTTGCATCTGTGGTATATCTTGCTTATTAAAAATAATTCAAAAATTGTTTAATATTAACTCGGCTGACATTCTTTTATGATAATCGCTAGGCTGACGCTCTCGCGTGGAATAAGATAAATAATGATCTTCCATCAGATAATAAAAATAATTACAAATAATATTGTATGATTTTTTAAATATTGATAGTATTATATTATTAACGTTTTATTTAAAAATATTCAGGCTCGACGACACGGGTTTTGAAGTGGGGAGACACAATCATTAATACACCTTTTCACAGTTCCAATATAAAATTTATGCGCGCGCAGAAATGGAAGTAAAAACGTAAACAAACTATTATTTCAACGGTTATTTCAACTGTTTAAGTTATAGAAGTTTATAATAGAAAAAAATGTAAATACTAAACCTATACCATATAGAAGTTTCAAGAGATCGAAAACATGCGCTCTCATCGATTGTAAAATTAACGAGTACAATCTAGAAATGTGGAAAGATGGTTTATGTATGATATAAAATGTTAAACGAAGCTTTAACTTGTGAAACTGCAAACTACCATTTGAGTAAGCATTTCTTATCCATTATCAATACTCACACAGATATATAACAATATAAAAACAACTACAGCTCAGAGAAATATAGAGAAAACTAATTAACCGTTTAACTCCTACATTATTACGTCATAGTAAATTATTTACCATAAAATATAAAATGAGAGTATGTACAGACAATTTTCCTGACAGAGCACTATCGTTTAAAAATCGATATTTTTCATTTAACTTAGGCTACAATGCTCAAAGACTTATATATTACACAGGCCTACAAAAAATTTATTGCACTAAATTTGACACTTGTTCTTACATAATTTTAATACGCTGAATTCAAATCTGGCATTCATTTTTTATTGAAAGCTACAGATTTTTTGCAATTTATATTTTTTTAATTTTGCAAAACAGTAGAAATAGTTCTAAAATACAGATTTGAAACTCATATGGAAATCTTGACCAGTTTCCTGAAAATCTTGGAGATTTTCAGGAAACTGGTCAAGATGACCATAATGATATATAATGAAGCTTTATACTCCCCGACGGGCATTTCTTTTTAAAAGTTACGATCTAAATGTATTTTAAATGTCTTTTAAATGTCTTTTAAACGTCTTTTAAACATTAATGTTTAAAAGACGTTTAAAAGACATTTAAAACACATTCAGAACGTAACTTTTAAAAACAAATGCCCGTCGGGTCATTTTGCATCCAAGATCACAAAAGGCTTTTAACATTTTACCAACTAAATCTGCATAGTTTTCTGCTTTTTTATTTCCAAGAACATTTTTTATAACAATCACAAACGATAACCAAGCCGTTTTCTCTTTGATATTCATCGTTTTAATGAATTCTTTATCTCTTATAAGATAGCGCATTTGTGGCCGGTTAAAAACTCCTGCTTTTTTTTTTTCTCTATTGACAATCCTGGTAATGATTTAACTATATACTAAAAACAATCACTATCAGTTTTTAGTGCTTTAACAAATTGTTTCATGAATTCAAGTTTAAGATGGAGTGGTGGAAAAACTATTTTGTTTCAACTAACAATCGGTTCATTCACAATATTTTGCATGCCCACTGTGACAATATTTTGCATGCCCACTGTGAGTCTTGCGAATGGGCCATTCTTTTTGTATCCAGTGTTGATTTCTCGCTCGACGGTCCCACATACAGAGATAACATGGAAATTTTTTAAAACCTTTATGCTGACCAAGTAGAAAGTTAACCATTTTTAGATCTACACAAATAATCCAGTTGTGTTCATGATATTTAATCAAGCTAAGCACCATTTTAATGTGATCGTAAGTTTCTCGCAAATAAACAGAATGACCAATTGGTACTATCAATAAAAAGTCTTCATTCTGCTGGATTATATACAGATATACACAAATGTAGTAGGAGACCTGAAATATCATGACAGTAAGCAAATAAATTGACTTCTGAAAAAAAGTTAACTAAAGTTTAATCTCTTGTTCTAAAATTAGATACTTTTGCAAAGTTATGAAGTAGGTTTTTTTCTTTTAAACGTGACGCTAATACTTCTGCTGCTTGTTTAGAAAATCCTAATCACAAACTAAGTCATTCAGTTCTATCTGACTAAAATACTGAGGCAAACTGAATTGTTTAGCATTTGATGAGAAGTTTTCCAAATCTGGTAAAAATTCTTCTGTTTCTGTAGCAGACACGCTTTGCTCATCTTCTGACAAAAATAAACCTTTGAAAATTGGAAATGGAATCTCGTTAGAATGTTGAATTGGTCTAATAGCAGAAGGAATGTTAGAATAAGTTATTTTTTGTCTCTTAATTTTGCCAACACCACTAGTATCAACAAGACAAAAATAGCAGTCATCAATATGATTTAGTGGTTCCCTCCAAACCATAGTGACTCCAAAAGGTAAATTATTTCTTTTTCCTTTTGTCCAATCTCGAAGACTTTCTTCACAAATACGGCATACAGTATGTGGAGCCCACTTTTTGTCTTGGTCACCAAGTTTAATATCGAAATACGATTCATAAGCTAATTTCACAAAATTAGTAATGTTTCGTCTTTGTCAAACAAGTGCATATCAACCACATATGTAACAAAATGAGTTAGGATTATGCTTGCACTTATGTGGATTTGAAGAAGCCATCATAATATATTTTTGATCTAATAAAAACAATGAGATGGTTACTTTTTTTATAACTATTGAATAGAAATAGCTTTGAAAAAACATAATTTTTAAAAAAATGATAAATTGAGAATTGCAAAAAAACTAGAGCTTACCAACAAAAACGGACCTTATATTTGGCTTCAGCGTTTAAAAATACATAAAAATAAGTTTCAATATCTCATACAAAAAAACTTTTTTTTTGTAGACCTGTGCTATTTAATGTAAATAATACAAATTTTTAAACAATGATTCATCAACTTATGTTGAATTTAATGTTAAGCGTTGTTTTATAATAGAGCATCAAGAATTAAAAAAGGAAATTGATAATTTAAAAAAAGAATTTTAGCACGAAATTAAAAAAAAATAAAGATTTATTTGAATAATTAACTTCAACCACATCAGTTATTACTATGAAACAAATTTGTATATAAACATAATCCAAACAAGTCGTGTTATTGCAATTTACTTGTATATAAACATTTATTTTAAAAAAGATAGATCTTGCGACTTTTATACTTGCCTTACATCTGTCAATGTGTTTCATCAGTTAGTGCAGTATCACCATTAATCAAAAGAAGATAAAGTGATATTAAAAAAACTACTTGGACCAAAATAAATGTTATGCAGCAAAGATGAATTTTTAATGATGCTAATACTTGGATTACTGACAACTCATTTTGCTGACAAGTTTAATATATATTTAGGATTAAAAAATGCAATATTTTCTTGATGGTTGAAAGCTTCTAGCTCACTTTTTAAAGCACATGGTTTTTGTTCTAAGTAAAGATGTTACAAGACAGGCAATGCAAAACAGATTTAAGAAATTAAATTATATAGACTTACACTAAATTTCAGATATAATAGAGTTTATTATGAAAACACCTAAAAGTTGACTTACAGAAACTAACAAGGAGTGAATACAAACATTACAACAATATAAAAACATTTGTACCCATAGCTCAGAATTCATTAATAGTTTCTTTAAATAATTTCTAAAGCTTACAGAAGCTAAATTTTAGATAAAGAAATTACAAATCGCAACAAATGTTTAGATTGTATTCTAAAATACTTTTGTATAATGTATGATTAAGGGTTTAATATTAACACTGAATGTTCTTAACGTTACATCTACCACACAGTTCCCTCTGGTTGGAAAGGTGTAACTCAAATGACTTGATAAATGACAATGAAAAATAAAGAACTAAAAAAAAAATTAGAAAGAAATTGCAAATTTAAGGATATTGGTTCAACAAGTTATTAGAAGGCCAAAGATATTGTTGTTATATTATTATTACTATATATTGTACTATATATATATATATATATATATATATATATATATATATATATATATATATATATATATATATATATATATATATAATATTTTATTGTTACTGTTAGTATTCTTACTAATAATATTCTTCTTCATCGTCATCTTATTATTATTGTTCTATTGTTCTTATTATTATTTTTATTATTGTTATTATTGTTATTACAGTTATTCTTATTTATATTATTATCATTATTATTTTATTGTAATGATGCAGTTTTTTTCTTTAGATTATTATTATTATTATTAAATGATGTAACTGGTATGAACCAGTGAGTGTGTTATTAGCACACTATGATTGCTGATTTGCCTGACTGCTGCTCATCCAGCAATCAAGACTGGCTTTTAAACTGTTCACTATTTCTGAATTAACCAAATCGTTCAGCAAGCTATTCCATAAATTGGCTCGTCTGTTAAAGAAAAAGTTTTCTCGATGAGCTTGCTTAGTGATTTCCTTTACATATTTAAACCGGTGACTTCTTGTTTAAGTTTGTTGAAAATTAAACTTTCTTTTTGTTTCTAACTTGTTGAAACCGTTAAAAGATCTTAAAAAATTGAATCATGTCTTTTTAGACAACTCTCATTGTTGATTTTCTCGAATGATGGTACTAGTCGAGTTGCACGATGCTGAACTCTTTCCAGTAAGTCAATTTCACCCTTTTGATCTCGTGACCAAACTGGTACTGCAAATTCTAATAGTGGCCTAATAAAAGATACATAAAGTGATCTCAGTATCTATTATCTAAACGAACAAAGCATTTTCTAATCATACCCAACATTTGATTAGCTTTGCTTACGCAATATATCACTTGATTTTTCCATTTTAGGTTGTTTGAGAAAATTACTCCTAGATCTCTTTCAGATTCTGTTACGTTTAATTTTTGTTTATTGATATAAAGTGGTGTTTTTCTGTTATTAATCCCATAGTGCATGACCATACATTTAGAAATATTGAATTTTACAAGCCACTTAAAAGCTATATCAAGATCTGCTTGCAAAGACACTGTTGATTCATAGGAAATCATTTCATTCATTATTTTAGCGTCATCAGCGTACATCATAGATATGTTTTTTAAGGTTTTAGAAAAATCGTTTATAAATAGCACGAACAAAAGTGGTCCAATTACTGACCCCTGTGGCACACCGCTGATAATTTCTGCCCAAGAAGATACATTTTTGCCCAGCACAATTCTTTGTTTTTTATTTTTCAGAAACGCTTCAATCCATTTAAATGTTAAACCAGATATTCCGTAAGCTGCTAGTTTTAGTAACAGCCTTTTATAGGGCATTGAGTCAAATGCCCTAGCAAAATCCAAAAAACAACATCAACAGGTTTACTATTTTCTAAACTGGTTGAAATAAAATCTAGTGTATCAAGTAGGTTTGTTGTGCACGATTTTCTTTTAACAAAACCGTGCTGCTGCTTGACTATGAGTTTATACTCATTCAGAAAAATTTCAAGTTTACATCTCATCATACCTTCCATTATTTTACAAGCAATCGAGTTGAGTGATATCGGTCGGTAGTTTTCTGCTAAGGTTTTTTCACCTTTTTTGTACAGAGCAATAATATTTGCTGATCTGAATTGCTCTGGCAATTTGCTAGTTTCAAACGATTCTTTAAAAATATACGTAAGTGGAATAGCATGATGCTCAATTTTTTAAAATAGCTGAATGTAAGTTATCAACACCACTTGATTTGTTTTCTTTCAAGTTTTTAAATCCTAAAAAAACATCTTCATATTTTAAATCTTCTGTCGTCATAATAAATGTTTCATTTGTTCTTACCTTAAAGTAAGGCAAGACCATCGTCTTCTCTCATAAATGCTGCTTGAAAGTTTTTGTTTAAAATATCCGCAATATATTTTGGATTTTGAGTGGTTTCATCATCCGTTCCTTTTAATGCTTTGATTGAATCTCTGACTGCTCGTTGATTGATTATGTAGCTGTACAGGAGCTTTGGATTCTTGGTAGCTCTTTTTACCAGATCATATTCAAAGTTTTGTCTAACTTTTTTGATCTCATGCTCAACTTTTTTGCAATTCATTTTATATTCAAATTTTAAAACAGAGTCTTTCCATTTACACGAGCAATTTTTGTATCTTAAATTTTGCTTGCTTCTGATAAAAAATTTACCCAAGCTGGTCTAATTTTTAGAGAGTTGATTGTCATTTTAGTTGAAGTGAAGTGATTACATGCCACTTCTGTGTAATAAATAAGTTCATCAAACATTTCCTGAACGTTTTTATTGCTAAAGCATTTTATCCAGTCAACATTTGAAATTAGATCAGATATTTTGTCAAACTTAGATTTGGAAAACATAAATCTTTGCTTGCTTTTATAGTCACTGACTGCTTTATCAGCTAAGATAAAATCAAAACATATTATTAAATGGCCTCTCTTTATATTTCCCAGAACGAACTTTGAGTCTATTACACAAACACTTGCTGACTGAGTTGTGAAAATTAAATCTAAGGTATTTATAAGTTGATCGTCTGACAGCTGGAAAGTTGGTACGTTGATATGCTGGTAAAAAAAAATTTCATTTAAAATATCTGAAAACTTGTGTTCAATTCCATTCTCATTTGAAATTACATCTACACAGCCATTTGCCCAGCTAATAGATGGAAAATTAAAGTCACCCATGATTAGAAAATTTTTGAACTTATTTTTATCAATGAACGACTGAATACCACATGAAATTCTGACATGTCTATAAAATTATTTGGCCTTTAGATGCAGCCAAGCAGATACTTGTCTTTACCAAAATAAACTACTACCTACACTTGATCAAGTTTACAAAGGTTTAGACCTGCATTATTTAGTTCATATGAGTCAATTAAATTGTCTATATATAAGCACACTCCATCGCCTCGTCTGCCATCTAATCTGTCTTTTCTATACAAATGAAAACCCTCAACATTTACCACTGAATTGTTCTTGAACCAAGTCTCAGTCACAGCAACTACACTTGGTTTGTATTGTTCGATTACAACTTTAAATTCATTCAATTTGTTATCGAGAGAGGTAGCATTTAAATATAAACATGACAACTTTTCAACTTCATTACCATCTGAAACCAAATCTTGAGGAAACATATTGATCTGTTTTTTTTTTTATTTTGACGATTTGATTGCCACGGATGCCATACCAAAAAGGATCATTGTGTGTTCTTGCTTATTCATTTTATTTCTTTCAGTTCTAAGATAGAAATTTTGTAACCTTTGTGCTTCCGTTAAATCTGGACTAAGAAAACAATTTTTATGTAGCTTGTTACTTCTTAGCTGTTCCTAAAATTTTATTGCGAAGAAAACCTTCAGTTAATTCAACTAGAATTGGGCCTGGTTTATCAGTTTTAGATCTCAACCGTCTAATAATTTTTGGTATAACATTCTCTTCATCTATAATTTTAATTTCCTTTACTTTTGACTCATCGTCTTTTGATTTCATTTCAATGTTTTCATTAACAGTTACACCATAAATAATAACATTTTTTGCTCTTCTCTTTCTCTCCTCTAATTCATTAATGGCTACATTTGTTGCTAATAGTTGATCTGTTGGCTTCTTTTTTTGTTTACCCTGTTTAACAATAAGAGACCAATCACAGATAGACTTGCTTGAACTAGCTGCTTTGATAATTTTTGTTTTTAAATATTGAATGTTGTCGTCATTTTCAATCTTTGTTATTTCTAGATTTTGCAATCGTTCAAAGAGTTCCAAAAAAGCATGTGAAAGCTGGCTACACCAATTATGAATATCTTTAGTTGATTTCAACCAGCACCTAGTTTTGGCCAATGGTCTTGTTAAAGAAAATCCAAATTCATTTTTCTAATTTATTTTTCTTACTCTCTTGATAAGAGGGCTACCACCCTAAACAGTGGATTACCTCCTACCTGAAACTGTAAGCTAAGAGGGCTACCACCCTAAATAACAGTGGATTGCCTCTCCTAGTGAATTGTTTTGAATTTATTTGGTATATCTTATTACACAGGGACTAAAATGTTTCAGTACGTGTTTTTTTCCAATTAGTACTTTTACTATTTGTAAAAGCCCTTGAAATTTATAACTTATTTCAGAATATATATATATATATATATATATATATATATATATATATATATATATATATATATATATATATATATGCATAAATTTAGCTTTAAACACTACATTAAGTACATTAGAGTACAAAATAAGATTTTGAAGTTGAATTATTTTTTTACAAATTCAAAAGTAAATGTTTTGAGGTACTTTTTTTCACTTGTTTCTTTATATGTTATTTAAAATGGATTAGATAGGCTTTTTTTTAAATAATTATATAAGACTAATGACACTGGTTTCATAATATTGTTTGATAAACCTTAGTTTTGCTTTGTAAATCTCGAGCAAATTACTGTTAAAATAACGTTTGTTTACGTTTTTACTTCCATTTCTGCACGCGCATAAATTTTATATCGGACCTGTGTATTTGTGAAAAAAGTCCTCTATATCAAGATTTTTCTTTAAAAAAAAAAAAAAAGAGGTCCTTAAGATAAAAAGTGGGGGGGGGGGACGTGCCCTTCTGTCAATCCCCCAACCCCGGTATCGTCGGCCTTGATATTAAGCATACTTGTTTGTGTAGTTTTTTTCTATTTATATTGTTTAACTATAAAAAAAAAACTAAATAACTAAAGATAGCTTAAAAGCCTAAGTAAATAAACAGGTTTACTAATAAAATTTGAAAAGAATAAATTGATTGGATATATATATTTTTCCAGAAGTTGGACCTGTCCGTAAACAAGTTTCACATAATTTAAAGATACAATCTATAAAAAAATTGTTCTCAATCCCATAACTCTTAAAACGCTGCTATTGTTTTTATTTCTAAAAACATTGATTAGTAGCACTAATCAATTGTTTTTAATAAAGATTCCCAACCTCAAACATTAATGAACATAACATATGGTATCCCACAAGGATCCATATTTGGAGCACTTCTTTTTTATTATATATATAAATGATATTAACAAAGCATCCAATTTAAAGACTATAATTTTTGCAGATGACACACTTGTTTCAGTCACATGAAAATATAAACCTACTTTTTAATAATATGAACAGAGAACTTAAAAAAAATTTCAATTTGGTTCAAATAAAATATTCAAATAAATATCTTTAAATATTGAAACAATAAGATGGATACTTTTCCATCCAAATAATAAAAAACAGCCTGTAAATATACCTGATATTTTTATAGACAATGTCATTCTAAAAAGAGAAAAAGTAACAAAACTTTTATTGAAGAAAATTTGTTTTTGAAGTTCAATACTTCGAAAAACAGATTTTCTTCAATAAAACTTCAATAGTATTTCTAACACACTTCAATAGTATTTCTAATAAAGTTGCAAAAAACATTGGAATTCTATACAAATCTAGAGGCAAAAGCAATTAACACAATTATATTACTCTTTTATTCACTGTCATATTAATTATACAAATATTATATGGGGAAGTACACATAAAACTAAACTTAAATCTCTTTATCGGCATCAGAAACACGCAGCTCGTATAACAAATTTAAAAAATCGTTTTTCGACCTCTAAACCGCTTTTTAAAGAAATGGACGTTTTAAATATTTATCAACTAAATGTATTTAATGTTTTGTGTTTTATGTACAATTTTTTTTGTCTTTTTAGGGCACCTAAATAAAAAAAAAAGAAAGAATAAAAAAAAAAAAAGAAAAAAGGAATTTTAGATGATATATCAATAGTAACATTTGTTCTTATACCAGATTCAGTTTCCTTATCAAAATCAGAATAAGTTTTAGCTATGGTTATTTTTGGGTCATTTTAATTTTCTTGCAAGTGGAGCCATTTTTTTTTGTATCATTGATTATTATTATTTTATTTGCCCTATAATATTATTTAAACCAAGATTTTTAATATTATACGGACAGGACTTCAAGAAGATCGTAATGATCTTATCCACGAAGCCCTTAACAAAATTCTATTTTCTTCTACAATAAAAACATCTATATATTATATACAATAAATATATACCGAGAATATATAATCACTAAATATATTATAAATTTGACAGTACATATAATATGGTGGTGGAAAAAGTGGTTTGGGGTTGTTTTTCTAGTTTTACCGAAATTGGACGTATCCGTCGAACAAATAGCATTATAGATAAATTTTTTTATTGTGATAGATCTCATAGAAAAAAATGGTTTCTCATGCTGATAAAAACATGCCTTTATATGGATATTTCAACTATACAACGACATAAAACACACCTCTAAACTCGTAAAAAAAATGATATAAAAAGAATCAAATTAAAATAATGAAATGCCCAACTCGATCAACTAATCTAAAATAACCCAATTGTAAATTTATGGTATCAAGTTGAACTTTCCTTAAAATACATAAGACCCTTCAAAAACCCTGATAAAGCTATTGAAGCCAACTAGAATGAGATTACACCAGAAAAAGAAATTAAACTCATTGTGCTTATGCCGAGAAGATACTAACCGTAAATACTAACCGTATATTACTTATATTAACCGTAGTATTACTAATGTCTTTTTTAAAAAAATTGCTGCGTTCAGTAAATTAAGTTATAATTAAAATATTTGAAGAAAAAATATTTTTTCCATTTGGTTGCTAATATTTTGGAGGACAGTGTACACTTTTTTTTTAAAACAATATTCGTCTAATATCAAATCCAGTACACACCCTTTATAAATAAACAAACTTTAACTCTCGAGGCGTTTCTATAACAACAACAATATATAATTATATAAGCAAATAGTAAAATATAAAGTGGTAAATCAAATTCAACGTTAAAAATGTTCAGCAAGATATACAAACGCGAACAAATTACCAAATCATAAAACTGATCGGATAAAATTTTTTTTGCCACCGCATTTACTGTTAAGCAGAATGCTTTGAATAACTATGTCATGCGATAACGCTTTACACATATCGTAAATAGTTAGGCATGAAATTGACACTGCCGTTAATGCTTCCATTTCAACTCCAGTTTGTCCTTCAGCAGAAACGCAACATTCGACTTTAACGACTGACTCTGATTCAATCAAGTAAATATTAACATCAATTTTAGATAGATTGATGTTGTGACACAACGGTATTAGATCTTGTGTTTTTTTTGCAGCCATTATTCCTGCTATCTTAGCAACGTTTAAAACATCACCTTTTTTCAAAAGATTTTTTTTAATTTGATTCATAATTTCTACATTAACTTTTACCTGACCACATGCCGATGCTGTACGACGAGTTGACATCTTATCACTGGTGTCAACCATCATAACCTCGCCATTTTTGGTAACGTGCGTTAGTTTTCTGTTAATACTGGAAACATATAAATATCTCACTGAAATGTTTCGAAAAAATATTGATGTATTATGAATTATATTGCCAAGTAATGGAATTGGTTGATAAACAATTGGGTAGGAACGCACAACTTGAAAAAAAAAAAAGGTAAATAAGTAAAAATAAAAATGTTTGAAAAAAAATACCAAAGGTTCTCACGTATAATCAATTTACTTGTCTCAACCACCTACAAGAATCATTGGTCTGTTTTTTGTATTAGCAAGTGTGTGCATTCCTAAAAATATTTAAATTGGTAATTTTTGCGAGAACCTTTGTTAGAAAATTTAAAGCTTTGATAAAAAATCTCATAAAGAATGCTGCTGAAATAATTTTACCTGCATGTTGTTTTTTTTTACTCCCAACAGCAATTGATATAATATTTAGTAAATCTGTGTCAGATGCTCCGGACCTTATTAAGTCGCGCAAAGAAACTTCGTTAGGTCCAAACAAACAAACCTAAAAAATTGCATACAAGTATAAAATTTCATTATTTTGATTAAATGCTCTCAAGACAAGACAATTTTTTACTTTTAAATTTCCGTCAGCAGTTAAACGAAGTCTATTGCATGTTCCACAAAAATGTTCGCTCATTGATGTAATAAAGCCAAAACGACCTTTAAAGTCTGGAACTTTATACGTCTAAAATGAACAACTTTATTCATATAAAAATACATAACAAAAATAAGACGTATTTAAACTATTTTCTTACTTTAGCAGTATCATTTGGATCATCTTCAACTTTTACAATATCTGGAAACTTTTGAAAAATTAACTTTAACATTTCACCATAAGGTACAAATTTAACAGGGGCCCATTTGTTACCTGAAATTTTAGAATCATCAAAAATTATTATCCATAAATATAGCATTTTTGAATCCCATTAATAAAATTAACATACCATCAAATGGCATATATTCAATGAAACGGACATCAACTGGCTAAAAAATATCTAAAATTATTGTTTGTTTTTCATTTAAAGAAAGAAAATTAAGTTATCTTCAACAACTTCTTTTGTCAGTTATTGAACAAAATTATTAATAACTTAATTTATACACTTTGGCAAAGATACAATTTTGTATGAAAACAAAAAAATTTTATAAATAAACTTTTATTATATATAACATTCTACCTTGTTTTGAGTAAAGTTTACAAATTCAATCAACTCATCATCATTGAGACCTTTCATCACTACACAGTTTATCTAAAATAGCTTTATAATTATCATATTTATCTAAAATAGCTTTATAATTATTAAATATATCTACAAAAACCAAAAAAAAAAAAAAAAAATCAATAAAATCAAAAACAGTTAAACACATCTATGAAAATCATGAAATAAACAAATGTCACCTTAACAGAATTAAACTTTAATTCAATAGCTTTTTCAATTGCATTAAAAACCTTCGTTAATCCTAATTAACGTACAAATTAATAACAAAGTGAAGGCTTCTTTTTAAAAAATTCATGAAAACAAAGTAACAATTAATGAAAAGTTTTGTAGCCACAGAAAAGGAGAGATTTTATTTCTGATTTAAAATTTATGACATAATTAATATGAACTTTTATAAATGAATATAATTATACTTTTTTCATTATTTAATTTTATTTTGGTGTTTATTTATAGATAACAATAACATCTTACATAAAATTTAAAGCTAAAACAGGAGCTAAAGTATATATTAGAAATATACTTAAAATATTGTTATAAACTTTCATAAATGAATATGATTATCCTTTTTTTATTTATATAATTTTATTTTGCTGTTTATTTATAGATTACAATTACATCTCACATAAAATTTATTTACTGTATAAATAATAAACAGACAGGGACTATAAAGGAACAACGGATGCCTACTAATAATCCAGACTGACTTTCAAGGGCGTTTACTTTCTTAGTCTTTAAGGTAGAGATTAAACAAGAATATCATTAAATAGTTTTTAATTCTTTATTTATTTTAATTAAGTTTGTCTTCAACCAATTTGTTTCTTTGGATTAGGCCAACTCTTAAACGAGTTGACCCAAAAAGTGAAAATACAAGATCAAGGTCAATTTTTTCAGACAAACCTATATTATGGTTTGCAGTTGCTTCATGTCTAAAGATGCGAAGTCAGAAAAGGCCAGTCAGACAAGGACCTAGAGTTCAAACTTGGGCTCTGTCACTAGAGTAGTCAGTGCTGTTTCCGTCAGGGTTGGCAAAAAAAACCCAACCCAAAAAAACCCAAAAAAACCCACCTTAAAAAAACCCAATAAAACCCAAAAAAAACCAAAATATATTTTGGTTTTTTTAAAAATGTCCTATTTTACAACTGATAACTTTGATTTTAACACTTATAAATACTTTTATTATCAGCAAGTGCAACCTTTATATTGTAATTACTCTTGTAAACACTGTATTTATATACATAATGGTATTTAGAGTATACCCAAAACCGATCAATTTGTTTTTGTAGCAAGTTGGTTATTTATTATTATTTTTAAACATTTAGCAAGTTATTATAAATGTTATTGAAATATGTATTAAAACATTAAATTAGTTAAATACTTATAAAGGAAATAAAAATCATTCTATTAACTAAATTTCAAGACATTACTAGTTATTTAGTATCTTTATTCTCCTCTCGAATGTCTATATTCCTTTATATTGGTATTTGCTCTTTTATTTTTTAAAGCTTATGTTGTAAACTGCAAATTTCAGTAGAAAGCCACAAGCAAAATACTATATATAAAAATTATTAAACTTTATTTACAGTTTAGAAATGGAAAGTTGTCAGGCAAAAAAAAAAATGCTACAGTTTACTAGATTTGTCCTTAAGTACATACAACTTAAAAACTTAAAAAAAATTAAGTTATGTGCAAGCAAGTTTGCAACATGTTTGCTCATTCAATGAGAGAACATGTTAAAAACTTGTATGCATTTCACAAAGACAAGATTTGTTGGTGAAAATGACACTCGTGCTCATCTGTCTTTTGATAGGTTTTGAATATTTTGCATCAGCTACATTTTTACAACATGTACCACCAACAAGGGTGACTATGAACAGCGGGTTGAAAATTAACATCAGTATCAAGTTGCTAAAAGGTGAAGAAACACACACAATAGTGCTGTATAATGTGTTACTTTGATTCAGTTTGCAATTTGCATTGCAAAACTGAGCCGGTAAAACATCTTCAAGGAAAAAAAAAAACTTGGTGGCAAAGACACTGTAATGGTTTTTAACAAATTTATTTTAGATACTTTAAGAACAACTAAAGTTTAGGCAAAAATCCATTTTTTGCCTAAACTTTAATCAGGTGGATAAATTTTTCAGGAAACTGGACAGTATAATGTTCTTATAAAAAAAAATGTAGTGACTAGGCTAGCAGTTTTCTTCTATGATACAAAAATGTTTAAAAAGTGTTCATAGTCAACTTGATTCATAATAACTTATAAGGTTGCAACATCATGTTGCAAACTTGTTGATTACATGTTGTAAACTTGTGCAAAATAGGTTTTGAAATGATATGTTGAACATGTTAGTAAAAAAAACTAGTTTGCAACATTTATATTGTCTTACCAACTTTGAGTAACTCAATTGTCATAATAATTTTTATACTGATTTTTTTTTAGTCAAAAATATTCTGAACGTATTTTTAATTTAGTGCAATTAATTAACATCATTTATAGTTGATGGAGTCCCTTTTTGCACTATAGGTAAAATGTGCTAGTATACGAGTAGTAAAACATTTGGCTCGCAACCAGAAGGTTGGGGTTCAAATTACCTCTGCTGAAATTACTGTGCTCAATCTATTTCTGCGCACAGCGTCTTTGTTTAAAAATTTTAGTTGTTAATGTTGTTTGTTAGTAAAAATGGTAATGTTAAGGTTTGAGACAAAATATTTTTAAAAAATGAGTTGCTCCCTTGACTAAAGTGGTCATTGGAGCAATAGGAATGTGAATTTATGAAATTTTAAAAAAAATGATTGTACTCATACAATTATAAAAATTTGGTATTTTGATCGGTTTTTAAAAAAACCCAAAAAACCCATAAAACCCCAATAAAACCCATTTGGGTTGGGTTTTTTTAAAAAACCCTGGGTTTTTTCCAGCCCTGGTTTCCGTTGATTGTCAAGTGTGACAGCGTTAAACATAAATTCTCATCAAGGATGATCAATTTTCCTTCAAAATCGCTTGATTTGCTTTTTTTGACTTTCTTTTTGATCAGGTATAGCATGTTTTGTATAAGTTTTGATGTCAATAAATTTGACAAGAGTTTTAATGATATGGGAATGACTGCATCCAAATTTTCAAACTACTTGCCTCATCAAAAACCAGTCAAATTTAATTTTTAAACACTCAATCACCTTAGGGGTCATGAATTGGTTACATGGCCACTTCTTTGCATTCTTTTGTGTACATAATCATTCTCAGCGTGCTTAATTATATCATTATATCATAGATAGTGCTTTTGGGAATTTGTTCAGCATTGAAGTAATCTTTTAAACTTTTTAGCTTGCAATTTATTATTCAAATAGAACTTGTAAAACACTTTTTTTTTATCTCTTCTTGCTTTGACACCATTTTTTTCTTAGTATTTATTAAATACCTAAAAACAAGTAAATTAATTTATAAAGAATTAAATAAGCTTTAAAATTGAAATAAACATGAAAAAAAAAAGGTTTAGCTTGCGCATTTAAAAATTAGTCCACATTTTTAGTAACCACCCATTTAATAGACAACAAAAGATATATTGAAAGGATGATAACTATTTCTGTTTTGAATATAATTAAAGATCCTTTTATTCCAGTAGATAGTGATGATGATTAAATGTGTTTTAAAGATAGCTATGATGGAGCAGGCCGCCAAGCATCAATGAAATCAAAAGAAAAGATTGGAAGCAAATCAAATATGTTTAAATATAGACTTATTCCCCTGAAATTATTATACCATTGAGATGGTGAAAACACAACATTGTTGCAAAATTACTCACCAATTGCATCAAGATCATTACATCGTGTGTTTTTAATAAGAAAAACATAAACTAATCAAGATTTGCTAGATCTTATTGTCCTGATAAAGAAAGTGAAGAAATAAACATTGAAAAGATGTGTCGTCTGTTTGGCACAAATTAAATCAATGTAAAAATTTACATTCAAGATAAAATGAAGAATTTAAAATTTAAACAACTCATCATATAAGATATTAAGAGGGTTTGTGAAGAACTGCTAATTGATCAATTATCAGAAGAAACATATTTGTTGTATTATTTGTATTAAATAGATTATAAAATCTATTTAATGAGGATGGTATCATTCCTACTAAAACTTTTGCAACAAAAAGGATTGAACAAAAAACCACAAATCTGATCAAAGAGCATATGTAGGGAGACTGTTATTACTAAAGAACAGTCTTTACTAAAACTAGAGTCACAAGGTCATAGATTCTTTTCTGAAGAATTAACAACTACCATAAAAGAATTATGCAATTCTATGTATAATGATACAACGTTTCTATCAGATTCTCAAACCAATGAAGTATTTTGTATAAATTTTTGCCAACTTAATGGTGCTTTCTCAATTTAAACTACTCCAAGACACTCTTGAATATAAATTTCTGATGTCAAATGTGGATGACATCACAAAAGCTCTATTTATTTTTCTGCAACTACAAACTGCTTGCCATAAGAGCAATTTTTTGCCATATTTGTTCATAAGTTTGTATTTATACTTGATTTATAGTTGATTACACTGCCAAGAAAAATTGAAGTGTAATATTTTTCACCAGGAAGTTGACTAAAGTTATGCCAAGATTATGATTCAAATGAGCACATAGATAATATAAATGTTTATTTCCAAAGAGATAATTTGATAAGTTTGAAAACATTGTTAAAAAAAGGATCTTACTAATGCTACTGCATGGGGCGCTTAGTGGCTGGTGAACTTTAACTCAGATAAAAATCAATTTTTTCAGTTAACTGTTATCGCAACAATCTAGATCGTCCTATATTTATGAACGGAAATGTACTTGATGAATCATCTACCCTTCATCTTCTAAGATTAACTCTTACATATATTACTTGGAAATCAAATATCCATCCCAAAGTTAGCATCTGCTAAGGTTCTCTTTATCGTGCTTGCTACTTTCTTACTCCAAATTCTATTTTTTATCTCTATAAATCTCAAATTTGTTCTTATATTTCCATACAAGGATAAATTAACATACTGTTGCCATATCTGGAACAGATCTTTTAATGATGGTTTCTCTTTTAGACAAGATGCAAAAACACATTATAAACATAGTTGAACCTGCTCATGCAGCTAACCTTCTCCTCCAACAATATCCAACTCTATAGTGATTGCTTGCAGTCTTCTTGAAAGTGTTTAAAAAAATAGTGACAAAAAGAGTTATTTTTATGATATGTTTAAAAACCTTATTCAATGAAACCTTATTCATTGATCAAAAGATATTTTGATAATAAGATTGAAACTTATTTGTGATTAAACTCTTTTGGTCAAAAATAGGTATATTATATAATATATATATATATATAAATATATATATATATAAATATATATATATATAAATATATATATATATATATATATATATATATATATATATATATATATATATATATATATATATATATATTACAAAGAAAAAATTTAGTTTTTACGCAGCTGTTGTTTTATGTTTTATATTTTAAATATATATATATTCAAGTGCAACAAGACATTGAAACATTTTTATGACATTGAAAACTTTCTTATTTTAATTTTTTATAAAGTTTCTGCTTTGAATTTGTTTTTTACTATTTGCATTGTTTCTAGATAAAAATAGTTTCAAAAATTTTTTTTACTCAATTTTTTTTAATCAATCAGTATATTTCACACAAAAAAAAACTTTTTTTGTGTGAAATATACTGATTGATTGATGGAGTTTTGATTGCATTGATAAAAAAGTTATAACAACACATGTGTTCTAAAAATTTATATTTATAATATGACATATTAATAATATTAGATTATAATCTAAGTATTAATAATCTTAAAAAAAAAAAAAAAAAAAAAACTTTCAAAAGTCATTAGACAATGGCGAAATTCCAAACTCATGGTCCAAAGCAACACCTTTATTTAAGAAGGGTTCCAGAATAGACCCATCAAACTACAGACCAATATCTCTCACCTCGATTCCATGTAAAATAATGGAGAAACTAGTTAAGAAGGCAATCATGCAGCATATAAAATCAAACATTCTTCTATCAAATAATAAACATGACTTTTTTAAAAAAAAGCATGCATTACAAATCTCCTTGAAACAATGGATTTCTTAACTGGAATATTGGCCAAAAAACTACCAGTTGACGTCATATTCTTGGATTTTGCCAAAGTATTTGACAAAGTGCCACATCAACAAATGCTTTACAAACTAAAAATAAACGAAATCAAAGGTAATCTTCTCAATTGGATAAAACAAATTGGATAAAACTTTTCTACTTAACAGGTTTCAACAAGTCATCTCTGGTGACACTCAATCGAATTGGTTACCTGTGACAAGTGAAGTTCCGCAAGGATCAGTCTTGGGTCCAATTTTATTTATCATTTTCATCAATGATCTGCCAATAAGCAATGTAATAAACAAAGAAAACATTTGTAAGATCTATGCTGATGATAGTAAAATTCTGAGCATTGTCAACTCACTTGCTGCTCAACTTCAACTCCAATCAGATATTGACCAAATTGTTCATTGGACTAAGTTTTGGCTGATGGAGCTAAATGCAAAGAAATGCAAGGCCATGCACTTTGGCCAAAAAAAATTAACTCCTTTTAAGTACTTAATGGAGGAAGTATGTCCTCGTTGAATAACGACTTAAACTTCATTGGAAGCAACCACCTCTGAGTGTTACTTGGGAATTCAAATTACCAATGACCTTAAAGTAGAAACCCAATCCATCATTGTCTCATGTAAAGCAAATAAATTGCTAGGTATCCTAAAACACACTTTCCAGTCTTGAGTTTGCAATTCCAGCTTAGAACCCTCATTTGGTGAAGGATGAACTAACTATTGAGCTAATACAGCGCAGAGTTAACATTTTTAGAATTTTCTTTGTTTTCATTTTAATCTTCATATTAGTTCTTCATGACTGAACTTTATAAATACAAAAATAACTTAATATTTGATAATTAATGAATTAGTATTCCTTTTTTAAACCTGCAAATAACTAGCATTAAAATTACATGTCAATGTTAATAGTTTAAAATTAAGCGCGCAGATTTTCATTTTACTTCTTAAAGGAAGTTTGGTAAACTGATAAACTTTTTCCAAATTTTAATGATTATGTAATAATTTAGTACATGCTTTTTCCAAATAGTAATCTGATTATTTTTCAAATTTTGTTTTTCAAAACTCTGATTATATATATATATATATATATATATATATATATATATATATATATATATATACATATATATGTGTATATATGTATATACAGTATAGTGCAAAACTGAACCAGAGTTTTTAAAAAAATACAAAATTATGGTTTATTTTGTTTTCGATATATTAGCGCTGTCTGGATTATTACAGTAGTAAAGTGCTAATTTTTATGACTTTTTACGCCTCCTCCTTTTACCCCAATTCATAAGTATTTTTATCTAGTGACAAACATCTTTTGACTCAGTTTTGCACCATACTTGATGAAGGCAATATCTTTATTATTTTTCTCAAATTAATTTTATAATTTTGAGTGCAAATAAATTGACTATATTTATATTTAAAATAATTTTCTGTTTTCATAAATTTTATTGTTTAAATTTATTGCTTTTGATAGTTTTTTAATAAAATGAGAATTTCAAAGACAGAGAGCAATTTAATAAAAAAGATGATCGAAGAAGGAAATACAACTCGTAAAATTGCTTCTAAATTAAAATTTAGTCAAAGTACTGTGCAACGAATTAGAAAAAAATGTGGACATATTCTGAAAAAAAATGTTGGCGGTCGACCAAAGAAGTTGAGTGCAGTAGACAGTAGAAGAGTAATCAGATATTTGACTACTGGAGAAGCAAAATCGACATCTCATGCAGCTAAACTTTTGCAACGTGATACAGGAAAAAATGTGAGCAGGTGGACAGTGCAGCGAGATCTCATAAAAAGTAAATTTCGAGCAATTGAAAAGAAGAAAAAACCATTACTTAGTAAAAAAAATATCAAAGCAAGATTAAACTTTGTAAAAAAATATGAAAACTTTACCGAAGATGATTGGAAGAAAGTTATTTGGTCAGATCAAACTAAAATTAATCGGTATAGCACAGATGGCCGCCAATGGAGCTGGAAAAGAGAAGGTGAACCATTAACCCAAAAAGATTTTATTCAGACAGTAAAACATGGGGGAGGCAATATTAAACTATGGGGGTGTATGACGGCTTATGGATTGGGACCTATTCGAAGAATAGTTGGAAACATGAATAAGGAAATGTATCTTGATATTTTACAGCATGAATTATTGGAAACTGTTGAAAATATGCCTTACCCAATAAATGAGATCATCTTTCAACAGGACAATGACCCAAAGCACACTGCTAAAATGGTTAAGAATTGGTTAGCTTCGCAGGACTTTCAAGTGCTAGAATGGCCAGCACAAAGTCCTGATTTGAACCCAATAGAAAATTTGTGGTCACAATTAAAAAAAGCGCTCGTTAATAACTATTCTGACCCTCCATCATCCATTAATGTGTTATATGAACAAGTTCAAGAACAGTGGAAAAATATTTCGTTAAACCTTTGCGAAAATCTTGTAAAGAGCATAAATAGAAGATTAGCAGCAGTTAAAAAAGCTAAAGGATTATGGACAAAATATTAAAAATTGACAAAAATTGATAGTTTTTTTATCGTGGTGCAAAAGTGATTCACCATGTTTTTCATTTATTCTTTTGTAAGTAAATATTTTTCTTCAATAAATACTTAATAAAAATTGTTTTTTTAATAATAGTTCCTACCAGCAATATTAATTCTCAAAATGCTTAATTCTTTATAAGAAAATAAAAATATTATGCATTCTGGTTCAGTTTTGCACCATACTGTATATATATATATATATATATATATATATATATATATATATATATATATATATATATATATATATATATATATATTTATATATATCTACACATGTTTTTTTCTAATGGTATAAACTTTTAACTTTTATAACGGTATAATAACTTTTTTAAAAAGGAAAAAAGAAAGGAAAAAAACATAAATTAAATTAAAAATAAAATAACTAAAAAGATGAATAAATGAATGTTTTAAAAGAAGAAGAAAAAAAAAGAAATATCTGAAAGAAAATAAGTAAAAAAGTATCAAAAATAGAAGTTAAAAAAAAGGTAATGAATGAAATAAATAAAATGTATGGAAAAGAAAGAGAAAAAAAACTATTTAAACATTGGAAAAAAGCAACAAAAAAGATCGGCAAACCAAGATTTTTTTATTTTTTCATATACTTCTTTAGCTCTCTTTAATATATTTCTTTAGTTTTCTCACATATATTTCTTAGGATTGTTTATTTACGATTTATTTTAAGTTGAGCTGTTCTGCAGTCTTGTAGTAATGATTTTTTTTTCTGCAGTCTTTTAGCATTTTTACTTATTATTTTTTATTAGTCAGTTACTGTTTTAGTTTTTTGTCATTTTTTTATTTTTAAATAATATATAAATTTTTTAAACAGTTATATATTATTTGTTTTTATTTTCATTTTAGCCATTTATTATATTTATTTTATTCTACCGTGTATTATTATTATTTTTTCTTTATTTATTGTTTTTATTTCTAATCTTATGTTGTTGTTGTTGTTGTTGTTGTTGTTGTTTGTTTTGTTTGGTTTTTTTTCGAAAAAAGCAAAACAAACAACATAAGATTTCTTTAGATACCTTGCAATTATCTAAGATATTTAAACAAATTTTTAAAAATCCAGCTCTTCCATTAATGTCAACATTTAAAATGTACTCACTTGAAATATTTTTTTTTTTTGATAATATTTTTGAAGTAAAGTTTTAAGTATTTTTCTAAAAATACTTAAAACTGTAACCCCTCGCGTGTTGCTGAGACCACATGCATTCACTTGTATGTATCGGTGAATCAGTAAATAAAGCTTTGGAAATAGTTTTTGGTCTTTGTATACTAATTGAAGTTCTGCATGTCACAACCTTTTTTAAATTGCCTTGTTTTTCAAATTTTAGTTCAAGTGTTTTGGAACGTTGCAATTCGGTACCTTTATCGCCTAAATAAAATTCTACAATTTTGTATTACTTTGGAATTATTATTACAATTTAGTTTTAATAGGAACTTAATAATATAATTAATACTTTTTTACCTTTATCAAGTTGCTTTATTAGGTTTTCCCTTCTCTTTATAATACAACAGGTGTGGGCTAATTCTGATCCAATAACATTTAAACATCTTTACAAACTTTAACTGGTCCAGGAGAGGGTAAAACTAACATGTTAAGTAAAGATCAAAGTTATTTAATTCAAACGACTTTCAAAAAAGTTTGTCTTTTTTTCTTCTTAACAAAAACTTTAATTATTCTTATATTAAGTTTATTAAAACCTTCGCTGTTTAAAATCATCACTTATAAAATTTACATTTTATTTTTTAATTTTTACTTTTTTTATTTTTACTTTTACAAAAATCTTATATAAATAAATAATATAAATGAAAAATTATACAATTTTCAATGATACTTTAATTAAAATCATTAGCTACTATAATTAAAAGCATTTTGCTAATATAAAAACGTTAGTAAAGATAAACATGTCAAAGTTATTTATTTTCAACGTAATTAAAAACCAATATTTCAGCGCATTTGTTAAAAACCAGGGTTACATCAACAAAATATTATTTGCGTGGTCATATAAGCACTTGAAATGGCACGCCTTCCTGGCTAAGCCTGGAAAACATATAGAAAAACTTTTTGAAAACTCTTTCAAGTAATTATCCACAAAAGAGCAAACAAGCCTCAAAATTTTTTATCATAATTTTATTCAGCTCTGGAAAAACGTTTAATAGGTATCTAAATGTCACAAAAATTATTCAAAATATTTTCATAAAGCTATAGTTACATACAACTCTCATACAGTTATATACATAATTTATTGTGAAAAGTTTGTAAAATATGAAACAGTTATTATTGTTAACTTGTTATGTTAAATATCACTAAAAACCACAACAAAAAAACTAAAATCTTCTTTTTATTTGTGTCTCAATGATCTGACCCAATCATATTAAAACTCTAAGAGCACGCCCCTAACATAATGGCCTTAAAATGTTTTTGAATTTTTTTTTCTTTTCATATTTATTAGAATCAAAATTTATGCACAAATTTCGTTCCGGAGAAAACTTCTGCAAGACTATAACAGGTATGTTGTCTGGGCCACAAGCTGTAGAAGAGTCTAAGCAGGAAATCTCTTTAGATACAGAAGCTGGAGTGAAAGTAATGGATTAACCTGTTTGACGGCTAAATCAGGTAGAACACAACTAGTGGAATCAAGAGATGATATTGATGAAAAGTATTTAGCAAATAATTCAGCTTAGTCTTTAGGTGAGGTGACAAATCTGAACCATACAAAAGAGGTGGAATAACAGACTTGCCCTTGTTATTGATACTATTGAAGATTCTCCAGAAGTCATGAGAGTCTAATTTTTATGATGAAATACGAGATTTCATGACCTGAGAAAAGCGGGCTTTGGCATTAGACAAAATCTTTCTACGATGGTTCCTAGCAGTAATAAACAGACGTCTGTTTTCTGGAGAATAGTTTTACTGATAGATATGGAAGTAATGGTTTTGATAGGCAATTGCAGCAGAACAATGTGAGGAAAACCATGGAGAAGAGTGTGGCTTGACCTGGAATCATTGAGAGGGAATAAAGGGTTCCATGCCAGCCTGAATCCACAAAGTTATGTAAGAAGCACATTTGTCAACAGGAAGACAAAAGATATCTTATGGAAAGAGTCCCAGTCAGCTTTATGGTAGTTGTAAAATGTAAAAGGATAGGGGCATTCTGAAGAAGAATGAGATAATAGTTTTAGAGAGATCAAACTATGGTCAGAAGCACCTAAGGGTGAATGTGGAGAAAACAAGTTGGAAAGTTGACTATTTGAGTTAAGGATTGAGAAAGGCAAAGGTTGTGGGCTTTAATGCCTGCAGAGTCACTGACACTAGAGCCAAGCCATTCAGTGTGATGAACATTAAAGTCACCGACAACAACAATATTGGCTGATGGATAAAGAGAGAAGGCTTGGTCAATATGATCAGAAATAACATCGAAAAGAGTGCAGTCATGAGATGAAGGAGAGCGATATAAAACAAAGAGAAAGGTGACAGTGAAATGGTGCTAAACGAAAGCACATAAAAGAGTAGTCTGTGGATTCAAACCTAGTTTCCCGACAAATAGGTAAATTCTTATGAATGTAAATGCCCAGGCCAAGCATGTGACTATTAGAGTCTTTACGAATTAAAGGAAGATAACTATCAAAACTAAGATTACAATATGAGACAGCTGAACTCAAATTAATTTCACAAAGAGCAAGTAGGTCTGGTGAACTTTGCAAGAGATAAGACTCAACAGAAGAAAAGTTACTTCAAAGACCACGAATAGTAGTGAATGATAGGTTCAGCAAACTTAGTGATGACAGTGGTTTTTTGTGTTTTATAGTTTTTATTCATTTTAAAATTTGTTAAAGAACTTGACTCCAAACATAGATAGTACTTAGTAAACTGAGTGCTATCTATGTTTGGCGCAACATGGCACTGTTAATACATTGATATTTATATATAATATATTATATAATATATTAGCTGTTGATGGAATCAGCCTCTCTGAGAGCTATCACAGAGTTTGGGATACCTGACTACCAGCCATCCTCAGAACCATAAAACTGAGATTTAGAGCCCTCATGATGAAGAAGGGGTGCAAAGCTGGTTAACAGATAGAATCTGTTTACTTAAGTCTTTGCCTAGGAGGCCTTCTACAAGACAGCAGCCAGATGCATTTAACATCTTCCCAAAATGAGTATTTTGATTGAGACACTATCTCTAGCCTTTACTCAACCAAGAGCCCCAAGGCAGGGGGTGTTTTATGTTGGAGTTGGCATCTCCTAGCCTTTGCCTAAAAAAGCATATCCTGCAAGGCAGCAGGACATGAAGCAGATTGTACTGGGTGACATGTTACTAGTAGCAGGATAAACTGACCTGACAAAAATAAATATAAACAGAAAAACACTGAGTAAACAAAAGTTACAATAAACACTACAAACAAAACAATAAATTACGTTAAGTACTTTTCAAAAAAAATAAAACAAAAAAAACAACAACAAATATATATTTACCTCTTTGTTATTACCTCTATGTTACATATATATATATATATATATATATATATATATATATATATATATATATATATATATATATATATATATATATATATATTATATATATATATATATATGGGCAATTCCATTTTTAACTTACGTTACACGCGCAACAACTTTATCAAATTTTAGCCTATTTAAATTTAAATAGTAAATTAAACTTTTAGCTATTTTGTGTGAAAGCTGTTAATCAAAAAAATAAAATAAGTTTAAAAAATTTTGAGTCTGGGATTCAGGTATATGTGATCGTTTGTGACAAGAGGGAAAGGGTTAAAAATTGATAAATATAGGGGGACATGCTTTATGGATGACTCATAATAGCATTTACATTTACGATTTGTTTTACTAGAACAAAGATAAATAAGGTTCTAACTGATTTTTTTTTATATTAGGAGAATAGCAAATTAATTATTTTTTCCTATTGTCTAAATACAAATATTTATATAATTCTTATTTTTATTTATTTATGTGTATTTATGTCAAATAAAGTAAGAATACATAAATAAATAAAAAAGCAATAATATAAATAATTTTGATTAAAATTAAAA
The DNA here is from genome assembly GCF_022113875.1 of Hydra vulgaris. Taxonomy (NCBI): domain Eukaryota; kingdom Metazoa; phylum Cnidaria; class Hydrozoa; order Anthoathecata; family Hydridae; genus Hydra; species Hydra vulgaris. Next base: position 20,868,348 of record NC_061163.1, on the reverse strand, counting down.
ATAAAAGATTTTTTTTTAAATTCTCCTAATATAAAAAGTTCCAGTTAAAACCTTGTCAACGAAATAATAATTACTTAATGACTTAATTCATTTTGTTAACGAAAAGCGCCAGAACTTAAGAAAATGATTGTAGTTTTAACTTACATTACACAAATTTAAAATAAAATTGTGCTCTAACTAAGCATCATTATTCAAAACTTTAAATGCAAAAGTGTTTCATTTAATATTCTTTCGCATATATTATTAAAAAACTTAAGTTTTTGAACTAAATTTTATAACAAACGAAACTTTATCATGTTTTTGTTAACTTACGTTACATAAAAATTGCAAAAGTTCATTCGTTATTTTCTTAGAATATATATATTTTATAAGGTATAAAATCTGACCAACAACAATTTGAACATGTTAGCTCTATTTTCACGCTAATTTAATTCCGATTATGCAAATAAATTCATGGTTATAATAACATTTTACAATGATACCTTTTTTATCATGCGACAATGAGAAAAACTGTAACTTTCGGAAGCATAAAAATGACTTAAATAAATTAATTTTAGTGCTAAAGGTATATTTTAATATACCTTTTATATATATATATATATATATATATATATATATATATATATATATATATATATATATATATATATATATATATATATATATATATATATACTTTTTTTATTTTTAAGATGTTTTTTGATAAAAAGTTAAAATTAATAAAGGAGGGGGGGAGGGTCTATAATAAACTTGGGGTGGAAGAAAAATTCCAAAATTATTAAAGATTCCTTCCAGTTTATTAAGCACCTAAGAGTATGTTAAAAATATGTTGTTGATTTTTAACTAGAGAATAGTATAAACTTATTTTTGTTTAATCTCTCAAGATTTAGTTTATTTTTATTTTTTAATTCTTTTAAAATAAAAGTGATTTATTTAAGTTACTTATTTTTGTCTTTTCATTACTTTAGGTTAGTAGTACGAAATTTTATGAAAAAAAAAACATCTCAAGATTTCTTTAAGTTTCTTTGTTATGTACAGTAGTAATACTACTGGTAATATGCTTCATGATAATAGTGTAATTAAAATAAATGATATTGGTCCTTAAGAAGTTATGCACTAATAGACAACTTAAAGATAATCAAAATAGAAGAGATATAGCAATATGTAATAAAAGTTATCTTTGTTATAATGTAAAAAATGTTGCTCTGCGAGCAGAAAATATTTTAAACCGTAATGAGGATAATGTGGTTAGAGGAGGTAATAACTGTAATCAAAATGAAAAGTATAGAGCGAGGCGAAATGAAATTAATCAACAAAATATAAGAAAACAAAATTCTACTAAGTATAAGAAATGCTGCTTAGCAAGCAGAAATTAATTTGATCCCTATTAAGGATAAGTGGTTAAGCGAGTTAATAATAACTGTCGTCGAATCTAAAGAATATGGAGCTAGGCGAGATAAAATTCATCATGAAATTAATTTACTATGAGTATGAATTGCAGCTAAACAAGGAATATTGCATTTTATAGCAAGAAGTAATACTATTACAGATTATAATTTTTGAGCAAAAGTGAACCAGATTTGTCGGCATTGTGGTGCTAAGGAGGTTCTTGATAAAACACATTTTCTATGTTACCAAAATGAAAAGGTAGTTTTTAATCTACTTTCACCGCCTCCTTAAGCTTTACTTAACTATTATTTATACAGAGTTATATAGATCATAATTCCAAAATTAATTTTTTTTTTTAGTTTTAGAAACTATAATGAGTGTCTGTCCTTTGCATTATTTATAGCTAATCTGGTGCAACCTAGGAATCATGGGCCACCATGTTTTAAAATATGATGGTCAAGTTTTTTATTGTTTAGATAACCTTACGCCAGATCAAGATATACACCTCACATATTGTTGATTGTACATCTATGACACATTTGCTACAGTAATTTTTAGAATGCAACGACGTGGCAATAATTTTTGCTTATATGATTTAATATTTCATTTTCAAAATAAAGCTAGTGAAGTAAACTTATTTGCTCATGCATTTAAAAACATGGCTGAAATAGCTACTGAAGAAATTCATCAAGCAGCTATAGAGTATTTAAACTTAAACTAAATAATCTCCTAAATGATATTTTCAAGCATGGTATATTAGAAAAGATTGTAACTCATGTTCAGGCTATTAAATTTCAAAAGCGTGGTTTGCCGCATGTTCATATTTTACCTTATTTTACATTTCATGATAAGCTGAGTTGTGCAATGGCACTCAAATGAAAGGGTTTTACTGTTATAACAGAT